>PVJH01005871.1:6444-107456 GCA_004026705.1 Nesogale talazaci
CTAGCCGCCATCATGATCATCTACCGGGACCTCATTGGCCATGAGGAGATGTTCTCCAACATCTACAAGATCCGGGAGATCGCAGTCGGGCTGTGTGTGAAAATAGAGGAGAAGATGGTCCGTTGGACCGAAGGTGGCATCAATGACTCGCTCATTGGTGGCAAGGCCTCAGCTGAAGGCCCCGATGGCGATGGAACAGAAAGCACCGTGGTCACTGGTGTGGATATTGTCATAAACCATCATTTGCAGGAAACCAGCTTCACATATGAAGCCTACAAGAAGTACATCAAAGACTCCATGAAATCAATCAAAGGCAAACTTGAAGAGCAGAAGCCAGAAAGAGTAAAGCCTTTTACGATGGGGCTGCAGAACAAGTCAAGCACATGCTTGCAAATTTCAAAAACGACCAGTTCTTTATTGGTGAGAACATGAACCCAGATGGCATGGCTGCTCTCCTGGACTACCGTGAAGATGGTGTGACCCCACATATAATCTTCTTCAAGGACGGCTTAGAGATGGAGAAATGTTAACACAGTGGGCAACTCTTGCCTCATCCTAACAGGATGCTGTTCATCCACACAACACCAGGATTTAGACAAACGGGACTGATGTCATTGTGAGCTCTTCATTTACTTTTGATCTTGATTTATTTGGAGCAGAGGCTTTTTTTTTTTAACATAAACAAAACATGTTGTGTAGGTTGTTTAAAAATAAAATGCATTTAAACTCACTTGAGAATGCCTCCTCCTAGTGGACTATCAGTAAACTAAATCCACCTTGTAGTGCTCCTGGAGAAGCTAGAACCACATGGTAGACCAGGACACTGTGAGGCTGTCTCCAGATGCCCACGACAGTCAAACCACAGGGATCCACATAGAGACAAGAATCCAAAGGCTTAATCCTGAGTTCACATAAAAGGAGCGGCCATGTTCTTAGCGGTGCCAGCATCTGAAGTGGATCCTTAACCATTTCATCAGATAAAAATGGAAAAGATTATCAAAAGAATAAAGAGATTAATACAATTGGGGGGAAAAAAGAAACACCAGACATCACATTATAGAATGTTGCAATACCAATGACATCTTCATTGAAAAAACCTGTTTCAACCACAAAAATGGCAGCTATCCATGTGAACCTTGCCAGATGGATTATACAGGAACCAAATTAGCTACATCTGTTTATTGCAGTGGATCTCAACTTTCCTAATGCATAGACCCTTGAATACAGTTCCTCATGTTGTGGTGACATGTGGGCATGTATCTGCATGTGGGTAGACTTGCCTGCAGACGTATAGGGGAGTGGTGTCTCGGTTCCTAAGATCATCAGAAATATGGTCTTAAGGGACCCCTGTGAAAGGGCTGTTAAACCCCCAAAGGTGTCGAGACCCCCAGTTTGAGAACTGCTGGCCTACAGAGAGGACGGAGAAGTTCAATATCATGAACAGTCAGAATAAGGCTGGGGGATAATGGTAGAATAGGCGATCAATCGCTCATATACAAGTTAGAGCTGAAACTGAAGAAAATGCAAACAAGTCCACAAAAGCCAAAGTACAATCTTGAATATAACCCACCAGAATTTAGAGACCATCTCATGAATGTATGTGATGCATTGAATGCCAATGACTGAAAAACAGGTGAATTGTGGGATGCCATCAAAGGCATTATATATGGAAAAAGGGAAAAGATCATTAAAAAGATAGGAAAGGAGGAAAAGACTGAAATGCACATAAGAAGAGCTCTGAAACCTGACCCTCAAATGTAGAGTAGCCAAAGTCAGTGGAAGAAATGACGAAGCAAAAGCATTGAACAGATTGCAAGAATACAAAGTAAGGTGTATGATGATATGTACAAAGTCCTGGAATTGGAATGCCAAAAGAGAATAACATGGCTATTATTTCTCGAGCTGAAAGAACTGAAGAAAAATTCAGCCTCAATTTTCAATATTGAAGAATTCTGTGAACAAAATACTGAGTGACACAATCTTTACCAAAAGAAAATTGAAGGGAGACTTCTAGCAAGATGGCCAACTAGGCAGACATTGACCCTCTACAAGAACACGAGACCATTTGAAACATATATGGAAAATAATCCTCAAACACTGAGTTCAGAGGAAAGAAGAGAGAAAAGAGAGAAAAGATTGAGTGTCAATGAGTAGAAGAAGCTGATCAAAAGTAGTAAGAGAGGGGGGAAAAGTATTAAGTGAGGAGACAGACAGGTTATTTATTGGCTAGCCTGACTTTTATGCAAGTAGTATTTGATTGAGACCTCACCCTAACATACTGGTGGCTGGCAATGAGAACAGTGGGATACTCCATTGGTTTTCACATGTATACCTTCCACTCTTGCCCATTCAGCAATTGGTGGCATCCCCCATCCCATGCACAGTCCCTTCTCTGCTTGAGGTCAGAGCTTCACCCCTGTGGAGCAGATGCTGGGTACATCACCTCTGTATTTGGAGGCAGGTGAGCTCACTTCATCACATGAGCAGAACATGAAACATTGGATCTATTCCTGGCAATTATTTTTGCCCTTGGGGCAAGGAAGATTTCCTTCTAGGAGCAAACACACTGATTACAACCATCATCCTAGCACCAACTGATTATGGATCAAGTGACCTGATCTCAAACATATCTTGCCTGACAGGAACACTGTGTAGGATGGGGCAGAATACTCCTATACCTCTTACTATCTCTTATCCTATGATCGCCTTGGTTGGCAAAAAGGTTCAGCTAAAATCCTTAGAAGCAAGAATTAATAACACTTTATCTCATACTTTGAGTAACTTATCAGGAAGACCTAATGCCCGGAATGGGACAACACGTGTGGTAAAGCAGATAGTTAATGGTAAAGAGGACGTCTCTCAAGGAGATGGATTGACTTAGTTGCTGCAACAATGGGCTCAAATGTAGCAATAATTATGAGGATGTCACAGTACTGGGGTAATTTTTTGTTTTGTTGTACATAGGGTTGCTATGACATGAAACTGATTCCGTGATACCTAACTACAACTTTGTATATTATATACATGGGAAAGAATAAAAAGTCACTAATTCTGGAAGAATACTATAATGTCCAATAGGTCTCACTTCTAGAGAGTCACTTCTCATAAAACTCACTAGCCTTCACTTACTGACAGTTTCTTCCCTTTGATTTTGACAAGTAGGGCAGAAAAGAAAATGTGTATTCACATGGAAACCTCATAAACTTCCCATGTATTAGGAAGGCTCTCTGGGTTAATGATCAATCAGAAAAATAGTATTTGTACATTCATCAAATTTCTAATTAGCAAACATTTATTCAGATATCTCATGCCAGGATCGTAATCTGAGGTAAGCACATTTACACACTGCAAATGATTTCACTTTATCACAATCACTCTAGAAATAGATGTTTACAATTCATATTTTAAAATGAGAAGTCATTTCAAAGTCATTTCAGGTTATGGGTGGTGGTTCTGGGAATCATTTGCAAGCTTTAAGGAGAGAACTTCAAGAGAGAGGGACTTCTTCCTTTGGGTGTTGGTATAGCTGGCATTGGCATAAGACATTGTTGGCAGCATGTTATAGAAGGCATTCGGGCAGCAACTACTCCAAGCTTGAAAAAGTACTTCTGCGAATGGCAGAGACATGGGAAGAAGCGTGGCCTCCCATCATTTTCCTGAGTCAGTGACTCAATCAGCCTTGATGACATCATTCAAAAGAAGTAGGATGCATCTTGATGGGCCCAACCAACTTGAGGGGAGATTTCTGTTCCTTGTATTTGAAAACATCCTAAATGACACTCCTCCCACCTTCCAGGAAGGTTGGGACAAATAAAGAGATATGCAAAAGTGGAACTATTTGAAGTGGTGTCAGGATACTGCAGAGGGGCAATCAGCTAAGGTCTCTGAGCCACTTCATGCCTTAGAACTCCCATATTCTAGGACTTTTTATTTTCTTTAAAAAAATTTTAAAGTTATATTATGCCCAAAGAGCTAAGTGGCATTTTACAGCCCAAGAAAGAAAAAAAATTAAGCTTTGGTCTTTGGAAATAACATTAATTTTTACTTTTACCTTCTGTAAGTTATTCTAATGACACATACAGCAGTTGACATGTAAACGGGATCTAGTTTAACCACACATGGAAATCATTGCTACTGTAGCCTGATGCAGCCTATTTGCTTAATAATCCAAATTTCCACTTGGTTTAAAATACTACTAATCAAGTTAGTCTAATTTCTTCTATTTTAATCAATCCATTTTTGAAATTAAAAAAAAAAAATACAACGAGGGCTGAGCCCCGGTGGTGTAAGTGGTTGAGTGGGACTGCGGCCCGCGGGCTTGGCGGTTCAAATCCAGCGGAAGCTCTTAGGAGCAGAGCTGGGTAGGTCCCACGACCACCAGAGGGTAGTGATGCCCACTCCCCCCCAAAAAGCTGAGCCCCGGTGGCGTAAGTGGTTGAGTGCGGGACTGCTGCCTGCGGGCTTGGCGGTTCAAATCCAGTGGCGGTTCTTAGGAGCAGCACTGGGTAGCGTCCATGACTACCAGAGGCAGTGATGCTTCCTCCCCTCCCCCCAAAATACAATGAAACTAATATGCGATTTAAAAGATCATCTTTTTTTTCATTCTATTGAGGGCTCATACAACTCCCATCACAATTCACACACACACACACATATCCACTGTATGCAATGCACATTTGTACATTTGTTGCCATCATCATTCTCAAAACCTTTTCTTTCCACTTAAGCCCCTGGTATCAGCTCATTATATTTCCCCTCCCTTCCTGCTCACCCTCCCAAGCCCTCAATAATTTATAAATTATTATTTTACCACATCCTATGCTGTCCGATGTCTCCCTTCACCCACTGCCCTGTTGCCTGTACCCCAGGGAGGAGGTGATATGTAGAACCTTATAATCGGTTCCCCCGTTCTACTCCACTTTTCCTCCACCCTCCTGGTATTACCACTGGTCCTGAAGGGGTCATCTGTCCTGGGTTCCCCATGTTTCTGGTTCCTATCTGTACCAGTGTACATCCTCTGGTCTAGCTGAATTTTTAAGGTAGAAAAGGGATCACAAAGCATTTAAGAACTAGAGGAAAGTTGTATGTTTCATTGTTGCTACACTATACCCCGAGTGGCTCATCTCCTCCCCGCGACCCTTCTGTAAGGGAGTGTCGCTTGACCTACCAATGGGCTTTGAGTCCCCAATCTGTAATCCCCCTAATTTTTAATGATATAATTTTTAGTTCTTTGATGCCTGATGCCTGAGCTCTTCGAAACCACGTGGTCACATGGTCTGTATACTTCTTCCATGTGGGCTTTGTTGCTTCTAAGCTAGATGGCTGCTTGTTTACTTTCAAGCCTTTAAGACCCCAGATGCTATATCTTTTGATAGCTGGGCACCATCAGCTTTCTTCACCATTTTTGCTTATGCATACATTTGTCTTCAGTGATCATGTTGGGAACGTGAGCATCATGGAATTCTAATTTAATAGAACAAACTGTTCTTGTGTTAAGGGAGTATTTGAGTTAAGGCCCAATGTCCATCTGCAACCTTAATTTTCATATGTGAGTATGTAAAATATTTTAAATCAACAAAAAAATGAACTCTAGCAGAATGAGCATTCACGTGCCACCTTGTTTTTTAGAGGTTAGCACTTTGTCTTAATTCCTATAGTAAGTGGTGTGTGTGTGATAAAACATTTTACACATGGATGACGCATCTAGAGAAACCCTCATGATTCCATTCCCCAGAGCTAATCTATATTTGAAATTGATATTTAGAATTTGGATAAATAATATATGATATGCTTCTGCAATTTTTAAAGCTTTACTACATAATATCAGTGATTCATATCATTCTGAAACTTTCCTTAGACCCCCTGAAACATGTATGTCATTGAAACTTAGACATATTTTCCCTAACAGACTTGGGGGTCAGTTTGTTGTTCTATGGCTGTATGTATGTTGCTGTGATGCTGGAAGATAAGTCAGTGGTATTTCAAATGCCAGGAGGAATTTGAATCCAAAGTGAAGAGGTTTCAGCAGAGCTTTCAGAGTCGGCACACACTGCTAAGAAGTTAAAGGCAGTCCTCTTCTGAGGGATCTGCCATGGGAAGTCTTATGGACAGAAGCAAAACATTGTCAGATACTGAAAATCTCATGAACAGAAGAAAAACTTTCCCAGAGATACTGCCAGAAGATGGGCCCCTAGGTTAGAAAACCAAATAAAAACCAAACTCAATGCCAACAAGTTGAGTGAGGTTGATTCACAGTGACTGTATAGCATTCTATAGGGCAGAGTCGAACTGCTCCTGGGAGTTTCTGAGGCCGTAACTCTTTGTGGGAGTGGGAAAAACCAAGCATCGTTCGCCCTTGAAGCAGCTGGTGATTTCAAATTATTGCCCATGCTGATTACAGGCAAATGCATTCAAAATATGACGGAGGAAGAGCTGCCTTTTCAAAGCAGAGTCACTGTAATGACATGGATGGAGTCAAGCTTGTGGAGGTAGTAAAACTGCCAGAACCTTCTGTTTGCTGCTGGGGAAAATGGCTCAAAGAAGCAGAAGCAAGTGTCAGAATGGGATGTATGAAGTATGAATCTCGGAAAAGTGGAGGCTGTAAAAAAAGAAATGAAATGCACACACACAGAAGTCAACATTCCAGGCATTAGTGAGCTAAAATGAACTGCCTGGTATTGGTTATTTTAAATCAGAAAATCACATGGTTTACTATGCTGGGAATGAAACAGGAAGAATGAATGATGTTGCATGCATCCCACAAAAGGTCATTTCAAGCTCTGTCTTGAAGTAATCAAATTATAGACCAACATCATTAATATCACATGCAAGTAAAATGTTCCTGAAGATCATCCCCAAATGGTTGCAGCAGTATACTGACTGGGAACTGCCAGAGGTTCGGGCTGGAATCAGAAGAGGAAGTAGAACAAGGGATACAATTACTGATGTCAGACAGATCTTGACTAAAAGCAGAGAATACCAGAAAGATGTTAACTATGGCAAGGCATTCAACTCTGTGGACAATAGCAAACTCTGGAGAGCTTTAAGAAGAATAGGAGTTCTAGAATCGAAAAGAAAGACCAAAGAAGAAGGGATGCATGGGAATTATGACACTAGCAAAGAATATCGAAAGTATCACGGACTGCCAAAAGAACCAATAGAACAGTTTTGGAAGAAGTATAGCTAGAATGCTCCTTAGAGGCAAGCATGGCAAGGCTTTGCTTCATGTACTTTGGAAATGTTCTCAGGAAAAATCAGTCCTGGGAGAAGGTCAGCATGCTTGGTAGAGGGTCAGTGAGAAAGAAGAACATCTTGAATGAGATGGATTGATACAGTGGTTGCATTGATAGGCTCAAGCATGAGAACAATGGAGAGGAAGACACAGGATGGGGTGGTGCTTCATTCTCTTGTACACAGGATGGCCGTGAGTTGGAACTGACAAGGGGACATATAACAACATAACAACAAAGACATATTCCCATACAGTATAATAACATCTGTTCATTCTCTTGATGATAGATACCTAAGTTGTATTGAAATTCCCCTCCCCCCATTTTCAACAGTTAGGCAGGGGGTATCCTTATATTCCTTTTGTGCATGTTGCAAGCATTTCTTTAGCAGAACTGAAGGATAGAAGAATACATGCATGGCAGTGCTAGTAAAATGAAAAAGCGCTATCTAGCACGGTTGTATCAATATATATTCAACAGGCATTACATTATATTAAAGAGTCTGCTGTCCACATTATCTCTAATGTTTGATACTATCAGATATTTTAATTTTTGCCATTCTGATGAGTTTTAAATGAATTCTCACTGTGTTTTAATTTATTATTCTGTGATTATTGGTGAAGTTAATTTGCTTAATTACCATTTGAGTTTTTGCTTCTGTTTCGATGACTGCATTTCCTCGTTTTGTTTTTTTTTACTTTCCATTTTTTGGTTTAACGTTGTCTTCTTTATATGTAGATTAAACAACCCAGTTGAATTCATTTTGTTAGTTATATGAGCCACAGAAAATTTCTCTTAGCCTTTGGCTTTTCTTTTTGGTCTACAGTATCTTTTGTTCTCCAGAACTTTTAATTCTGAAAATAATCTAATGTAGGCAATCATTTCCCTTTAGGTTTTTCCTTTTACATATTCTAAAAATTTAACAAAAATTATTTTTCAAAGTCTACACGTGTATAAATTTGTTCAAATTGAAACAAAACTTTTTTTTTCTTTTTTGGGGGGAGGGCATCACTGGTGGGAGTAGGAGGACCAGCCTTGCTCCTGGAGAGCTGCTGCTGGGTTTGAACTGCCAGTCCAGTGGGCCGCAGTCCTGTGCACAACCACTAGGCCACTGGGGCTCAGCCCAAAACAAAAATTATAAAAAAGTTTTCCTACCTAGCGATCTAAAAGAGTTGTAAATATTTGCTTTGCTTTTCATGTTTAGCTGTTTCCAGTTCCCCTGGAAACATAGTCTGTTGAATGTATTTGTTTATTTTTTCAAAAGAATAATGAATTGTTTTAGCACCTTTCATCAACAACTTCATGTTTCTTTGACCTCCCCAACTCTACACTTGCACACACGTGCGTGCGCATGCACACACATTTATTATGCCAGAATTGTAATTTATCAAAGTTCCCTATGTGGGCAGGGTACCCTCTGGCTCTTTCTTCTTATTCTCTATGATTGCCATTATATAATAAACTCTCAACAGATTTCTTCACTTGCTCGTCTTTTAGAGATCTGCTTTCTTTGGTTCTTTTAAAGCAAATTTAGTTATATATCATTTTCGCTGTCATTGTATGCCATTGAGTCAATTCTGACTCCCGGGGACTCTTCATGACAAAGCAGCACTGCTCCACAAGCTCTCCCAGGCTGGCGGGCTCAATAGCGGCCCTCGCTGCATGGTTCCGTTAGGGCTCCCTAGATATCAATTACGAGCCTAAAAGCATCTGTTTCAAGTAAACCATTCAATGGGATTTAGCACATTTACCGAATTGTGCAATTATCATCGTCTTTCAATTTTAGAACATTTTTCATCACCCAGTATCTCTCAAGCTCAGTGATAGTAAATTCTTACTTCCTCTCTCAGCTCCAGGTAACCAAAGGTCTTCTTTAGTTTTCTGTTAATTTTAGAACTTTAACAAATTACAATGTGGCTTCATATATACTGGGCACTGCTCTAATAACTGCAAATAGTAACTCATTTCAGCCTTGTAACTCCATCACATCAATCAGGAAATTGAAAAGGAGAGTGGTGATGTAACTTGTCCAAAGTCACGTACTTCCTGAGTGCAACAGAATGCAATGGTCACATTACCATCTCTGAAATGTGACCAGGACTCACGCCTTTTACTACCACATGCTAAGTTGCCTCTAGTCACAGAGTAAGACTCTCAAGTTCCAAATAAATTCAATCTGAGTTTTGAGGGAAATTAACCTGACTTGAAAAATTAATCTGGCAGAAAGTTATTTTTATTCGGGTATGCTTCAAAGCCTTTGATTATATTTTGTAATTTTCTCTATAATTGTCTTGTATATGGTTTTTGTGGATTTATAACTGGGCATATTATTTTCTAACTGGTATTGGGTGCAGCTGCTTGGCAGATAACAGAAAGATCTGTGGCTCAAACCTACCTGCTGTTCTGTGGGAGAAAGACGTGGCAGTGTGCCTCTCTAAAGATTTATATAAAGCTCTGCGAGTCTTATGGGGCCTATTTACTTTGTCCTATTGGGTCACTATGTGTCAGAAACAATTTGGTAGTGATGAATCACAAATGTGATTTTTTTCTGCTAAATTTCTAAATTGTTTATTATTGACATATGGGAGTTTTTACCTATTAAATTGTCATATCTATTTATAATCTATATATTCAAATCTGGGTCCCTGTACTTCTGGATGTGATGTTTGGAAATAAAATTTTTTCTTTTTTCATATCTATCAGTAAATTTACACCAGATTAAGGTGGGTCCTGAACCTAATCACTTCTGAGTTAACAAAAGAGCAATATAGATACAGAGATTCACATGGGTAGACATGCAACGAGGAATGCTAAGAAACTCTTGGAGTTACTGACAAGGAAGAATCCTGTCTAAAGTAAATCTTGAAGGACATTATGTATTTGATGGAGAAGAACAGAGCAAGGGGAATAATACAAGTGGACTATGACAATGTGGGTTTTTAAGGATAAAAGATTATAAAGGTTATAAAAGTAAATGGAGGGTCAGGTGGAATCTGGGGGTAACATGTAAGGGAGTGGAACCCATGTTGAGAAGCTTGTTGGGGCCTGCTCTAAGGAATTTGGATTTTGACAAGTACTGACAAACCAGGAAAGCTTTTGAATTGGGATGTAATACGAATGAAGTAGTATGACTTATAATGAAATAACTTCCTTGAGCAGGGAGAGAAGTGAATGATTTATTCCAAACTCCATCACTCTAACTTCTTAATTATTTAAACCTCCAACCATAAAGCCAAAACATCCACATGTTAGTCTAGGTAGACTAGAGGAACAAATTTCATAGATATGCATATGGATATAAGGAAAAGGTTTATATGTAAGAGAAATAGGACATTAAGTAAGCATCCCGATCCAGTACAGCACAAAGTCATAAGTCTGATATTAACCCATATGCCCGAAATCAGTCTATAAAGTCTCATTCCGACTCACAAAGTCACAGCTCAGTGGGTGCAGAATCCTGGCACTGGCAGGGATCTCCACATGGCTCCTCACTTCCACGCCTCAGGGTCCATCAACAGCAGAAGCAACTCAGCGCTGGCAGAGGTCTCCATGTGGCCGCCCCAATTTCAGAGGTCTGGCTCCATCAGGGCAAAGCTGTGTGGTCTCTCTGCTGGCTCTTCCAGCTTCTCAGATGCTGCCATCTTGTCTTCTCTGTGATTAATTGTCTCTGAGACTAACTCCAAACAACTGGGGAAGATAGCTTATCATCTTCACAAGGGAAATATAGCGAGATTTCCCAGAAGTCTCAGAAGAAAGCCATGCCCACATAGAGGCCTCACTGGCTGCTCAATGGCTATCTCCAGATTAACAGGCTAGACTTCACCCCTACATTTCAAGCATAAAATTAACATAAGCACATGACTGCCACAATCCATCCGAAACAGTCTGGGAGAAGGAAGGAAGCAAGTTTACCATTGTCCTCTTTTCGTGAGGTTCAAAGCCCAGACTTTAGTTTTCTAGGTACTAAGTGTATGTTTTTCTTTATCACTGTGTGTGTGTATTTAGCACTGCACAAATTTGGACCAAATTACAGTCTTACAAAAATGTTTCAATTTGTACAAAAGTTCAGAGCCATCTTAATGATTGATTAATTTGTTAGGGTCAATTGTCTCAATATCCCCTGTATTCTACAGTTTGTTACAGTCTTCCCTCCTCCCTCTTACTCTTCAACCATGAGCCCATGTGTTAAGGTACTTCTCAACACACTAGTGCTATTGTTTTACTTATATTTGTCCCTTGTGCACTTAAAGTTTTACTGGTGTTTATATATTCATTGTTATTAGTTACTCAGCCTCTGTGAGCATTTGAGTTTGTGATGTATGGCTATAACATATCCTAACTTGTCCCTTCGGACCGTGAGTTTTTGTTGGTGTTTCTCTAAGTATCGAAGACACACTGAAAAGCAGCATTAATGATCTTAAATACTGAACAGCTGATGTTAGGCCAACTTTTGCATATAACTCATGGAACGCTCCCTTTCTTGGCCTGGCTAATTTGGTGCTTTCATTGCAGTGGGCATCTGCCAGGAGTTGCTTTCTGTCTGACGGCAGGCCAGCAGATGCTGTGAAACCATGCCAACCCGTGCCAAGCTGTCACCTCTGCATCTCTGTTTATCAGGGGGTTCACTGTGCAAGTTCCCTGTCTACCATTATGTCATCATTAGCTTGTTCAGCTAGATAAAGATCCATGCCCAGATGAACAAATTCTTAGGAAGGTGCTATTTTTACCCAATTCCCTAAACCACATATGAGTGACAAATATTTCCATAGGATTAATGAATAGGTGTTTCAGTCTACTCCACCCTTATTAAATACTAGCTTTTTCTTTAATACTTGGAACCCTGTTGAATGTGTGCATGAGGAACATTTTCCATATGCAATGAATCCAAGCACTTTTTAACCTATTCATTTTGTTTTGCATATATTGGTCACACTTTTAAAGAATTGCTTCTAAACTAACCAAGAATCAAAGAACCTGAGAATCTGGTGCGCTTTCTTTTAGAATATTTTAATAATTTAATGTAATATACACATAAACTTTATTTCTTGATACCATCAAGAATTGACCATAGGACTCATGCCATTTTAGCCATCCTTATTTTTATCATTTGCCAAGAAATGCCTTTTGCTTCATAGAAACCACATAGAAACCAAAAGACTTGGTTTTATTTCCACTTCTCTAGGCAACAAACCAATTTTTTGGTTTCCATGGACACCCACTTGAACAACAGTAGTTAGATCTCTAAAAATTGCTATCTGACTTGGAGTCAGATGGTGTCCTGCCCATCAGTAATGGGGTGGGAACTCAGTTTTTTCCTGATCCTCTAGGGATTGCTTGTGTCTGAGATTGCACATGATTCTCTGGGGCAGTGTCAAGCTACTCTTCCTGCTACATTACTTTGTATAGATTCAGAAATTATTATGGATCTTGTCTTGAGTTTTTAGGGAGCCAGAAAACTCCAAAATAAGGCAGTGAGAATGATAATAAACCAGTTCTCTTTGAAATCAATTTACTTTCCATTTGGCTGAAGCAAGATGTCTAACATACTTATCTATATGCTAATTTTTAAAAAGAAATAATACATTTCTAGAAATCTTTGTGAAAAGTCTAACACAATACTTGAAATGAGAGACATCACAGACTTATGTTTAGTACATGTGAAGGAAATCTTCAAATCTAAGCAGTAACCAGAAAGTCTGCCCTTTCACGCTCCACAGATATATAAGAAAAGATGACATTGAATTGCTTTGTATCACGTACTAATTTTCTATGGCCTGTTTTCTCTGAGCCAAGGATAGAATGAATGATTATTCAAAAAAGATTAATCTGGTTTCCAGGTTTTGAATATGTGGTTCTGTGCTCTGGGTTGTATTGTGTATAAAATGTTATATTTCCTACTTGCCTCTAACTTAGCAAATTACAAACTGGGTTTTGCAATATAATATCCAGTCTTGGAAATGCTGGGGAAAAAGGCATCATCAAGCAAAAATGACAAGAATTAGGGGACACAACTTTTATTAGGGGACACAACTCTCCCATAAATATTCTAGACCGTTGTAGGTGTGCTGTGTCCTCATTTGTAAAGAGAGGGAAATGGTTGCTAATATGATTTCAAGCACGAATGTTCTACTGTTCAATGGAAAAATCCATTTTGTTTTCACAGACAATAGAAGCCATGTCATGAACTTGAGAGATCTGGTGCTTTGTAGAAGAAAACCTTCCAGTGCATGAGCACGGAGAATTGGATGAAAGAATCAATCTTGTACTCTTGCAAAAAGCCTCTAATCACTTCTATTTCTCCTTGTATGATGGAAGGTTTTCATGAATGCCATAGAAAATGGAGTCCTGGGTAAAAAAGGGTGAGTACATTTTCTCAGAGCCTTTAATCTTTGGTTTTCTTGTAGGAACTTGAGACAAATAAAAATAGAATTAAGAAATGTAAATTGTGTTTTTCTTTTCTTTTTACAAAGAGATAGTCATAGATGGCTATCAACTAGTATTGTGGATGTTTAATGAAGTGGTGATTTGAAGCAATATACTTTGTCTTTAATAGAAATTGCTTTGGGAACAGAAAAATGATTTAGGAAAATTTTTTTTTCTTTTTAAATAATTTTATTGGGGGCTATTACAGCTACTACAACATTCAGTACATCATTTGTGGAAAAATGTTTTAAAAGAAAACTTTAGTTTTTAAACCCAGGAAATGACACATTTGCACACTACAGTTCCTTTATAAGGATTCCTAGTGGTGCTGTCCGGTAAAGAGTCGGACTGTTAACCATAAGGTTGGCGGTTCAAATATACCAGCTGCTTCACTGGGGTAAGTTGAGGCTATCTGAAAGTTCTAAAAAGGCCACTATGCGTAGGGATTGACTTGATGTAGTGTTGTTGTTAGGAGCCTTCCAGTCAACTCTGACCCATAGTGACCCTATGTACAATCAGATGATGCACTACACGATCCTGCACAATCCTCACAACTGCCCCTATTCCTGAGCCCACTGATGTAGCTATTGTGTCAATTCGTCTTGTGGAGGGCCTTTTTCATTTTTGTCATCCCTCCACTTACCAACCATGATGTCTTTCTCCAGAGACAGATCTCCCCAGCAACATGTCCAAAGTATGTAAGGAAAGGTCTTGCCACCATTGCCTCTAAGAAACACTCTGGCCTTACTCCTTTCAAGACAGTTTTATCCTTTTAGTAGCGCATGGTACTTGTAATACTCCAGGACAATTCAAATGAATCCATTTTTCTAGGGTATTCCTTATTCAATGTCCAATTTTCACATGCATAAAAGATGCAATAGAGAATACCATGGCGGGGGCAGATCCCTGGTGGCATAGTGGTTGCGGCTCACTGGGATGGAGGTTCGATTCCAGCTCCACGGACAAACGCTGGGCCTCCTACTCCCACCACCTGAGGGCAGTGATGCCCCCCCAAAAACAAACAAACAAACAAACAAACAAACAAAAAAGAGAGAATACCATGGCTTGAGTCAGACACTCCTTAGTTCTCAAAGGAACATCTTTGCTCTTCAAAACTCTCCATAAGGTCTTGTGCAGCAGATTTACCTAATGCAATGTGTGTTTTGATCTCTTCAATGCTGCTTCCGTGAACATTGATTGTGGATTCAAGCAAGGCAAAATCCTTGACAACATGGACACTTTCTCCATTATTATGATGTTACTTATTAGTCCAGTTGTGAAAATTTAGGTCTTTCATACATTGAGTTTTGTTTTTTTGTTTTTTGTTTGTTTGTTTTTTGGGCATCACTGCCTCTGGTGGTCATGGGCGCTACTTACATTGAGTTTTAATCCATATTGAAGGATACAGTCCTTTTTTAAAAAAAGTCTCATCAGTTTCTTTTCTTTTTTTTTTTATTCTGCCCATTCCTATTTACATTTTTTGAAAGATCGTTTTATGGGAGGCTCTTACAGCTCTTATAACAATCCAATCAATTATATCAAGCATATTCATATATATGTTGCTATCATTATTTTCTAAACCTTTACTTTTTATTTGAGCCCTTGCTATCAGCTCCTCTTTTTCCTCCCTCCCTCCCTTCCTTGTGACCCCTTTATGAATTAAAAATTATTATTATTTTAATAAATTACACCAGCCACTGTCTCCCATCCCCCCCGCCCCGGTTTCTGTTTTCATGCCCCTGGTGTGTGTGTGTGTGTGTGTGTGTGCGCTTATTGGTTGATCATTGCTGATGGTTTTCCTTTCCTCTCTGTGGTAGTTGCATAATCTGGTGTCAATTTGAAGAGTATAGGAGTGGAGACTAGCCATCAATCAGGATATAGCCAATGATACCCCTATGTGGATGTGGTCTTTTCCTGAGGCAGGAAACTCTCTCTCTCTCTCTCTCTCTCTCTCTCTCTCTCTCTCTCTCTCTTTCTCTGCTCACTCCCTGAAAGATGCTCTACTGACAAGACACATGACACTATGCTGACAGACCCTGTGTCCTTGGAACTGGAGGAACCATGTGGAGACCCCTGTGAGTGCTGAGATGTTTTCAACTGCCCCAGATCCACAAGACTTTTACTCCCTGGCTTGTGATCTTCCTACCTTCAGTGTCTTTGCATATGGTTCCTGAGCCTGAAGAAGATGTTATCAATTGGTATCAGACATATGGGCTAATATCAGATTTATGAACTTGATCTGAACTGGGCTGGGATGTTCTCTCAATATTCAATTGCTCTTGAATATAAACCTCTTTCATATACATATGTGTCTCCCTGGATTTGTTTCTCTAGTCTACCCAGACTAGCACACTCCCCTCCTCCCCTTACTTTCCTCCTACCCTCCTGATATTGCTACTCCCATTTCTGTTCCTGAGGGATTTATCTGACCTGGATTCTGTGTGTCATGAGTTCTTTTCTGTACTTGTGCTGGTCTAGTCTGCAGTGAAAGGCAGAACTGGGGTCATGATAGTAGGTGATAAGAAAGCCTCAAGGAACCTGAGAAATATTGTGTGTTATCTGTCCTCTACTGCACCCTGGTTGACTCATCCTTTCCTTGTGACCCTTCTGTGAGGGATGTCCCATTGTCTGCAGATGAGTTTTGTGTCACTGCTCCAAAACCCCTCATTTAAATCAATATGTTTTTTTTTGTTTGTTTTGGGTCTTCTGTGCCATTACCTGATCCCATGGACACATCATGATCACATAAGCAGCTGTGCATTTTCCATGTGGGCTTGCTGCTTCTTTGCTAGAAGACTGCTTGTTTAGCTTCAAGCCTTTAAGACCCCAGATGCTCTATCTTTTGATCGCCAGGCACCATTCACTTTCTTCACCACATTTACTTGTACAGCCACTTTGTCTTCAGTGACTGTTCTGGGAGAGTGGACTTCACAGAATGTCAGGTTATTAGAACAAAGTGTTCTTGCATTGAGACAGGGCTTGAGCAGAGGCCCAAGGTACATTCACAACCTTCGTGTATTGCCATATAAATATATGCACATATGCCAATACCTCTATCTTTATGAATTAATATATTTACATATATTCACATCTGTGCTTATACCTCTATCCATAACTTTACTTCACAGCTCTTTCGTCTGTTTCCTTTTACTTTGCTCCTGTCCCACCATAACACTTGCCCTTTTTCTGCCTCTTAATTCCTCTCAGCTAGATTGCTGTTGCTCCAACATCACTGGAATCTCGATGTCCTCCTCATTGTTGTTTTTAATTCCCTAGTTGTTCCTCTGCCTATGGTGTTGTTTGCTCACTGCTCCTTCCCCCCACCTCCTCTTTCATCCAAGTCCCTCTAGAACCATAGGTCTCATGGGTTCCTCCTTGGGCTTGCTTCCCATGCCAATCTTCTATAGATAGGCAAAGCAACAATAATAAAGACAAAATGTGATGAAAACAAAAGGTTGAATCAAAAGAGGAAATAAAACAAGCAAAAAAAAAAAAAAAACCCCAAACAAAACACAAAAAGCATACATTATTCCAGATCTGTTTGTTGACCTTTGTGGCTATCTCCCCCACCCCCACTCCCATCCTGGGGCTTCTGGGAACTGCCCCTCCTAGCCTGAAGTTTATTTTGGGAACTTCTCAGGGGCTTTGTAGTTTGACTTTGCTCCCATTGCTGATCTGTTATGTTCCCTTCTTGGGTCCTCCACCGTGGGGTTCAGAGCAGACTAACCCCTCCATCCGTGTGCCCACTATTGTCCTATGTCACAGTATGTTCCAGGGAGGGGACTTTAGGTCTCGAGTGGTTGTTGGTCCTACCTTCCCCTCTATTCCTTAGCAACAACCTGCAGCATCATCATCCTTAGGGCTTTGTGTGCTGATATGGGGTCTACCCTCTCTCTCTTTTTCCTTCTTGGTTTGCTTCCTTATAGGCATGGCATGCTGGCCCCTCTCCCCAACTTGTAGCTTTAGTGTTCTCCTCTGTAGCTCATACTTCCAGGGAGAGGGTCAGTTTGGCTCTAAGTGGGGCTGGGCCCTGTAGCCCACTCTGTTCATGAGTTGCTCCATGTGGTTACGTTGCCCTCAAAGTTTGGTGTGGCCTGGTGGGGTCTGCATGCACACTCCCAATTCTGTGGAGACATAATAAATGCTCTACCTCTGGTAGATTAATGCCCTGTTCCCCCGGTGTCATGATCTCCTCCCTGCCCCCATTTTCCTCTCCCTACCCCCTGTCCCTTCTTTGTGTTGGAATAATGTACACCTCCTTGGGTTTGATCTGTCCCCCTTTTAAATGCCTATACCTCAACCTGTAGAGTGTGAGATAAGTGACTTTTCTTATTGACCTTCAGTGCTGCTTACACTAGCTCAGTGGACTCATGTTATACTTGCCCTTTTGTGATTGGCTAACTTCGCTTCAGGCTACAATCCTTGATCCTCCTCATCAAGTATTTCAAGTCCTCCTTGGTCTTGGGGAGCTAGGTTGTTTCATCTGCCTGCTGCAGATTGTTAATGTGACTTTCTTTGATGCTGATGCCTCATTAGCCTTCCTATAATCCAGCTTCTCGGATGATTTGTGCAGCATATCAATTGAACGAGTGCGGTGAAAGGACACAACGCTGATCACATCTTTTCTGCTTTTAAACTCTGACTCTTGATCCAAGCACATATTCCTCGTGAGTCCAGTGAGTGTTCTGGAATTCCCCTGATTCTCAGCATTATCCACAGTTTATCATGGTCCACACAGTCAAAAGCCTTTGCATATTCAACAAAGCACAAGTAAACATATTTCTGATAGTCTCTGCTTTGAGCCAAGATCCATCTGCCCTCAGCAATGATGTTCCTTGTCCTCTTCTGAATCCAGCCTGAACTTCTGGCCGTTCCCTGTCAGTGTACTGCTGCAGCCTTTCTAGGATAATCTCGATAACAGAAGGATTTGGGGGTGTTTTTTGGGTGGTTGTTGGTGTCCCTTACTGACTCTTTCACTGTTCCCCTGTTTCTCACTAAAGTAATATGATTCTAGATGTGACTCAGATTCCATAAGCCATAGAAATTCCCAATATTAGGTTTTACAACTGAATTGAACGGCAGGAGAGGTCAGATTGTATTTTGCCTAAAGGAATCTAGCAGGTACAATTTGATGCTGACAGCAGCTTCCTTTTCCCCGGGTCACAGCCAAGGCATACGTTCCTGGGCCCAAAAGGAAGGTGCATTCTGAAGAGTCATTTTAGTCAAATTTCCCATCTCACTAAAGAAATATGATCAAATAAGGTGGGAAAGACATGTCGACTAGAAATGACAATAAGGACAGAGTGATGTGTGAGACAGCACCGTGTGTGAAGGCGAAGCAGAGAGTTTTTAAATCTTTAGGATATAAAGTGAAACAAATAGGCGGGACCAGGAGATCAGACAATAGAAACCACGCTAAAGAGAAACATATTTAATATGAACCTGTGGCAATGCCTGGAACAATAGGCTTTTCATGCGACCTTCAGGAATGATTTCAAAAATGATTCTTCAGAACATACCTTTTTTTTTTTTGGACCCAGGAACCTATGCTTGGCTGTGATCTGGGGGAAAGGAGGCTGCTGCAGGATCAAATTGTACCTGCTAGATTCCTTTAGGCAAAATAGAGTCCTACCTCTCAATTCAGTTGTGAAACTTTATCTTGGGGGTTTCTCTGGTTTATGGAATCTGAGTCACATCTAGCACTCTAGCTGCAAGGGATTTTGAAAAATAAAGGCTTCAAATTTGTAACTTCTGTTCTATAGGAAGGTATTCCAAGAGGAGACTGGAACAGATGCTGAGCTAGCCAATCTACCTTACTGCTGTCAAAGCGACTGTAGAAGTCTAGGAAAGCGATGTGGGAAGCCTAACGTAGGGCAATGAAGACAGCGAGGAAGCCGGATTCAAGCAAGGGTCATGATGCTAACCCATCGAACCATCTGGAAATAAGAGTGGGAGAGAGGCTTCAGGCTTGCTCCAGACTTGACATAAGTCATTTGGAAGAAGGAGGAGGTTTGGAGGCTGGGGTGGGGACTAACAAGTGGAAACTTAGTGTGAGTATGATTCTGTGGAACTCGAGGCTTCTGAAAGGCTGCCGCACAGATACACCAAATAATCATTTGGATCAGTGGTCTAAGGTTCAGAGAAAAAGACCTGAGAAGAAATACAGATAGAAGAGTGATGGCATCAGACAATGGCCTTATTATTAAAAACTACAGTACTCTGCTAGCTTACAGTAAGGAAAAAGCTAAATGCCCACGGAGGAGGTGTGAGAAGGACTTGAATAGAAGTTTCACAGGAGCAGAAATCTGAATGGCCAATAAACATATGAAAAAATGTTTCTGATCATTAGACATAAGAGAAATACAAGTTAAAACAACTATAAGATACCACCTAACATCCTCAAAGATAGGCCAATTAAAAAAACCCCAGAAAGTTACAAGTGTTCGAGGGGCTGTGATGAGATAGTTCCTCTCATCCGCTGCTGGTGGACCTGTAGGTATGTCCAGTCATTTCGGTAACTGATTTGGCAATATCTAAACAGGTGAAAATCGAGCTACCATATGACCCAGCAATCCCCTTACTAGGCACATACCCAGAAGAGGCAAGAAACAAGCCATGGCCAGACATCTGTGCTCCAATGTTCATTGTGGCACAGTTCACAATTGCAAGGAGTTAGAAACAACCCAAATTTCCATCAACGGATGAATGGATTAAAAACCTGTGGCATATAATGGAGTACTACGTGTGCATCCCTAAAAAACAGTGATGAATGCATAAAGCACATTGCAACTGGGGAAGACGTGAAGGGAATTAAGCTAAGCAAAGTAAGCCAAGCACAAAAGGATAAGTACAACGTGAGTCCACTGAGGTAAGCTTAAAAATTCAAAAAGGACATTGGGAGAAAGCTACACTATACATACATATAGTACCTGGGGTGAGGTCCAGGTACTATCTCAGGGGCCAGATCCAATCCAGGGATACATAAGACAGCCAGCTAAACAGGAGGGGAGAGAAAGAAATAAAAAAAAGACAAGGAGCAGGGCAGGGATGGGGGTGGGGGAGGAGGAACAGGGGGAGGAGGAACAAGGAGAGGGTATTGTTTCTATCTCCTCAGGAGAGGGAGAGAGGGACCAGGCTTCAACCCTGTGTCCCAAGATGTGAGTGCAACATACTTTCATGTAGCATTGAACCAATAGAGGGGTCTGTGGGTCTGTTCCAACCTCAGCTATATGCCACCCTCACCTCCCAGCACCCCCCCAGAAGAATGCATTTCAGAACAGCACTAAAGCGACAGCTCAGGGAGAGGGGTGTGTCTGATCAGAACACACAGGAGCAAACTAAGAGGGAAGGAGAAAGAAAGAGAGGGCGGAATACATCTTGGCCCACCAAGCCCCAAGGACAATATTCCTACTTAGCGCAGCCAAAGCAAGAAGACTAAGGTAGGGCTGTCCCCCACCATGAGAGAAGATTCCCTCCCTGACCCGTAGTGCTACTGGGGACACAGTGTGCATATTGTGCCTGGTCTGACTTCACCAGACAGGAGTAAAACACCGAGGGAGTGCATCAGAGCAGTGAGGGAAGCAAAGCAGTGAAGTCCCCCAGGAATATACCAAAAATAGATTTGGGGGCCTGGCATGGCACCCCATTGACTCAGTTGGAAAACACTCCTAAATGTAAACAGACAGACCTGGAATTATTTATAGGACTTTTGTTGTTGTTGTTGTTGGTTCTTTTTGTTATTATTGTTTTGTTTTCTTTGGTTTTGTTTTGTTTGGGTTTTGTGCTTATTATTGTTTTTACATGTCTGTCTAAAAGAAGATAGACATTAGGTAAACAATCTGGTGTAGAAAACAATGGGAGGAGGAGAGGGGGAGGTGGGGCAGGGGAAAGGAAGGGGGATGTCACAAATCCAGGGACAAGGTTCAACCCAGAACCCTAGGAATAGAAGACACAAGATGATCATGCAAAGACCACTGAGTGTTAGAGTAGTCAGAGGAAAACCAAGGTAGAAATGTGGAAGAAAAACCAAAGGAAAGCAGAATTAGTCAAGAGGGCCAAATGTAGCTGTCATCAGGGTTGAGCAGTGTCCAATGACTTTGATCATTAAACACTTTTGGGATTTATTCTTAGAAAGAACAGGCCATGGGGGATAGTGTGAGTACACACAGAGACTGAGGCATGGTGAAGAAGTTAGGTGCTTTCTTGAAGCTTTGCTGTGAAGGGAACGAAACTGGAGAACACAAAACAAAGAGGAAGTTTTTATCTTGAATTACAAAATTCTTTTGTTGACTTGGATTCTAAAGGAAAGGAGCCAAGTTAAGAAGGATATCAGAGAAAAAATGGGATACTTGATGAAGTCTGATGCTTACAGATAGGAGGAGGAAGAGAGCTGCAGTGTAGGAAGCTGTGTTGGCGTGGCTAGTATGAGGAATATGTGCTTCTTTTAAAAGAGGGACAGCATAAGTAAGAAGTGCAGAAATATTTCATTCTGTAAGAAGCTCACTGTCTACTGGGAGAAGGGAGAATAGGCATGGTGTAAAATCCTGAGAAAGAAGGGGCTACGGAAATGACCCAGATCTGGTCAGAGACTGGTGTCACAATTACTAAACAGGATTGGTCATGAAGTAGTAGGGAGATTTCTGAGGAAAGGTTTAATTGTCATGTCTCATCATAATTATTATTATCTTGGGACTCCTCGCTACTTATGGTGATGTATGCTTACGATGATGGTGCTCTTTCAGAGCTTTCCACTTGATAATTATTTCCACTGGGAGTAGGGATGAGACAAAGCAGCAGAAGTGTATGATTCAAAAATGTATTGCCTAAGAATTTAAAGTGTGAAGCACCCTTCTATGAGTGAAAGTTATCAACTGAAGTTAAACCTGACTGAGGATTTGAGACATCTGCCCAACATGTTGAGTAAGAATACAAATTGTCGCTTAACATTATTAGTTATTTGGGACATGCAAAATAAAACCACAATGGGATATCAACATATTTGAATGTGTAAAATAAAAAAGACTGGATAGATCAAGTATTGTCAAGAACGTGGAGCAACCGGAATGCTTGTGGATTGCTGGCCATAGCGTATAGTGGTTCAACTACTTAGGAAAACATTTTGGCAATTTTTTAAAGGTTCAAGTAAAAGTATATTATCTGACCCAGTCTTTTTTTTTTATTATTCAGTTCTGCTGCCTCTGATCCAATATTTTACTCTTAGTTGCTATAAACATTTATGGATAATTTTTTTTTCATTTATGGATAATTTTTTGCACAGATTGCTCCAGGGAAAAGTATGTCTGCAATGTTCATGGTAGCCATACTTGTAACAATAAAAAAAGTGGGAACAACAGAAATGTCCATTAGAAGATGAACAGATAAACATATTTTGATTTATCCATACAATGGAACATGATTTGACAATATTTTAAGAAACCAAGTGCTGATACATGTCAAAACACTGAGAGCCTTTGTGAATTCCACACCTTTATGAGTAAAAAATCAAAATTTGAACGCCGCATTTATTTACAGTGTTCCTATAGCGCTTCACAATTTAAGGTAGGAACTTGATTTAAATCAGCATTCAACAAAAAGATAACCATTACTATTTTGAGAATGCCTTCCTAAAGTAATATTCTGATGGATGAAATTGGTAATAAAAGCATGTAGGAACTTTGAAATAAAACCTGAGGAATCTAGGCTTTGGATTCAAGCTGAGAACTTTAAAGTGTCATTCTCAATGATTAAACCTTATCATTATGTCCAGTAATAGTTTATTAAGCTATTCTAGTAAATAGATTATCATTCTTTAAAAGTGTAGTTGTACCAGCTGAGAAGCTAATTGCAGAGTATAGTTTTTTTTTTAGTTTGGAGAATTATACATATCTGACATTTATAATCTCATACACACAAAGGAAAAATAATCATTTTGGAACAGAAAAGTGCTTCATGCCATAAGCATGCCATTAATGCATGATCCAAGATGTCATAGTTGGATGAGATCATCAGATTCCTCAGCTGAATCAGCTGAAAGCAGCTGCTCCAGTTAGAAATGCCTTTGAGATATGTAAATCAAAAGAGAAAATATCAATGGGAGATTATTATCCCAAATGCAGAGCCCTTACTGACTCTCATTCTGAATATTGGGTCAATGTAAACATGCTACGCGCGTTCACTATTCAAAGAACTGCCTTTGAATGTGGGGACAATGGTAGCAGTGCGCTTAACAAGTATGTGCTTGTCTTATCAGGGAAAAGTGCTATTCATACTGAGGCTGCACATGTGGAATGGAGGGAACTGTCATGATACAAATGAAATATCATTCTTCAAAAATCTCAGTTCTCCAACGTTTGTTTTCATTGTTAATAATAATAATTCATGTGTATAAGATGCCTTTCATTCAATTCCTAAGAATTCATGTCTATGTGTTTTTATATATGTAGGATCATATATCACTGTCTTCATAGATCACAGCCCAAATATTCCAAATCTTTGGATATAAAGCAACTCTTTATTTTGCATGTAAATATTTTACAACCACTCTTCCCGCCAGGCAAATGTTCTACAAACACACTTTCATGCTTGTGCTCCCATATTGTTAGTGCAGAGGATTGTCTATGGAATCTTTTTTTAAAGCAATGTTTTAAAAAATCCTTTGAAAACAAAACACCTGTGTTTTCTGGCAATACAACAATGTATCAGCCAAAATAGCTTTCTTTAAGGACAGACTGCGGTTAGCTAGTGCCCCATAATTCATTTCATAATTGGGAAAAAATGTAATATTTGCTGACATCATCTGAGTACTGATCTGGGCCTATTGAACAGGGTTTTTTTCCAACAAAAACCATTTAAAGTTTCCACTTCACAATTCAGGAAGAATTGAGGACTAGGGCATTGACCAACTTTAGAAATGGTTTGCATTTTCAAGATTTGGACAGGAAGGAAGACTGGACATAGTTTAATTTCCAAGACAAATTTCATCTGGAGAATTCGCACTTCCTCTTATGCATATGTTTCTCTCACTGCTGGGAAGATTTTTTTTCCTGCTGATCTTTGACTGTCGATGATCTGATGTGTCTAAGTGTGGATCTCTCTGAGTTTATCCCACTAGGAGTTCATTGAGTTTCTTGGATGTTTGGACAGGTTTCTTTTTTGCTGTTGTTGTTAATAAAAACTGGGAAGTAATGGCTCTAGAAAAAAGTTTGTTCATAATAAGCAAGGTCTCAGTTCACATAATGGCAAGGCTTGGAAACAAGATCTTTTGTCTAAGTCAAATAATGACGATTCTTTGAGAATATTGCTTTTGGGGACCTCCACATCCATTCTGATTCTTCCAGGAGCTTCCAGACTATTGTTTTTCACATTAATTGTGAGTTTATTGGTTTTCAAGGTTATATTGTGGAGTTAGGGAGAAGGGGTTGGGGATAGGTCACACAAAAATGAAAGAGGCAGCTGTGTGTGTGTTCTTGTAAATAAATGCATCTCTGATTATTGTCAGCCTTTCATTAATTTTCCAAGTTTGTCACTGTCCACAGTAGTATTCTCACTGCTTTCATTGAAGATAGACATTTTAGAGGTCCTGCATCCATCATTCCTTCTGATATCCCTCTTTATTATCAGTTTCTACATATTTTATGACATTTCTTTCCTTCCACCTTTTATTTCTTTTAGTTTTTTTCTTTCCATATGCATCTGATGGCAATTCATCCATTCCCTAGTTCTAAGTGATTTCCTTTTGTCTTTTCTTATGAAGGGCTTTTTTCATATTCTATGTCTATAATTTCTGAGATGCACTATAAAGATAAAATTCTGTTGTCTTCTAAATGGGTGCAATAGCAAAATATGATAAAGAAATTAGATGGGGCCCGGTTATAGGATAAAATAGTGTCTGGAGTCTTAAAGGTTTGTCTACAGACAAGCAGCCATCTAAGCAAGATATGAAATAAGTCCACATGGAAGAAGCACACCATCATCAGTCACTGAAGGACTGTAAATCATGTAATCCGAAGTCAAAGGAGGGATTGGTATCAGAGGCTAAATTGTGAGACTCCAGTTTGCAGAAGGCCGTGGACGACAATGGGAGCCCAAGAGTCACTTGTGTGAAACAAGCCTCCCGTGAACCCCCTCTATCCACAATTGAGGGATGGGAGGAAAGGGGTTACTAATCAGAGGACATTAGAGAGATGAGTACAAAAGATCAGAGGCATAAATCTGACTTGAGCAGTTGAAACTTTGTCATTTGATCTCCCTCAGAGGCATGCTCGACCTGATCTGGCTTCAACATTCTCTATATTTTTGTTTTGTTTTGTTTGTTCATTTTAGGGTGCATCTCAGAGTTATATTTCATTGGAGGTGCCCCTCTTGAAGTTGTGTTCTATATTTTTCTGTTTTTTTTTTTTTTGGTATATGAAACTCAGCACTGATGAACTTATACAGACAGCAAGTAGGACAAGGGTTTCATGGGGTGGGGGTACAGTGGTGGTGAGAGAGTTAAAGGGAGATGATGTCAAGAGTCCAATTGCTACCACAAAAAAAGAAATTCAATTGTCTGTTGACTTCCATGGTTTCTACTGAAAAAAATCAGCTATCTTCAAACTCCGAAGGATGAATGCAACAAGGTGCATGTTAGAGATCCCACAATTGAAGGATGGGAGGAAAGGGGTTACTAATCAGAGGGCATTGGAGGGATGAGTACAGAAGATGAGAGGCTTAAATCTGACTTGATCAGTTAAAACTTTGTCACTTGATCCCCCTTAGAGGCATGCTCGACCCATCCCCTTGTACCTTGTTCTGACACCAATTCTCCCACCCATGACATTTTTTCTGACCACACAGAACTCACAGATTATGGGTTTATTAAGAAAGTTAGGGTTGAGTCCCAGTGGTGTAGTGGTTGTGTGTGGGACTGCGGCCCACTGGGTTGGCAGTTCAAATCCAGCAGCAACTCTCCAGGAACAAGGCTGGACCTCCTACTCCCACCAGGGGGCAGTGATGCACACGCGCATGCACACACACACACACACACACACACAAAGAAAGTAAACAGATTACAATTCCTGGGAGAAATGCTCATCAGACAATTTTTCAATCAAAATAGATTCTTTTCCGTCAAGTCCACAGGCAGGCTTCTCTAGTCCCCACACTTACTTCTATTTATCCTGCTTTGGGAAATACTGTTCTAGAAGATACCATCTTTTTTTCTATGGAGGGTTTACGATGTGCTCTTGTAGGCAGTCAATAGGGGTCATTACATTCCATTAGTCAGAGACTGAGTTGACTTGTGGTTCAGTTGCACTTTTTATGGTATTCTATTCATCTTTGGTTGGCCTCCATTCTTAAATTGTCCTCCAGATAGCCCACTTGAAGTTTTGGCAGATTTCCATGGCTCCTCTATACTGGTATGCATGGAAGTCCAATTTCCTATCTCCTCAGCACAAGAGTGCTCAAAATTCATCTTGCTCTCCACCTTTGGAAGCCTATAACGTGTCGCCAGGAGCCCTTGCAGCATGGTGGATTGCACTTGGACTGCTATCCATAGGTCAGCAGTTTGAAACCACCGCCACTTCAAAGAAGAAAGATGAGGCTTCGTTCTCCTGGGAAGAATTATCATCTCAGAAACCCACAGAGGTCATTCTGCCGTGTCCTGTAGGGATGCTATGAGCTGGAAATGACCCAATGGTAGTGAGCATTTTACAGATCATCAAAACTGAGCAAATCATCACAATTGTTAGAGAATGGAGAATGTTTTGGAGGACTGCCAACCCTTTCTGCTTCTTCCAGTGACTGAAATAAAAGAACCAATACCACCAAGTCTATTCCTACTCACAGCAACCCTGCCTAGGGTTTTTGAGGGAGCCAACTGTATGGAAACAGATAGCTTTAGCTCCTCCATGGAGTGGCTGGTGGATTGGAATTGCTGATCCTGTAGTTAGCAGTCCAATGC
This sequence comes from Nesogale talazaci, assembly GCA_004026705.1. Lineage (NCBI taxonomy): Eukaryota > Metazoa > Chordata > Mammalia > Afrosoricida > Tenrecidae > Nesogale > Nesogale talazaci. The sequence continues at coordinate 34,039 of PVJH01005871.1, forward strand.
TTACCTAACAAGACCACCAATACTCCTTAGTGACTATTACATTTCACCATGACTGTGGAGTTGTTGGCCAAGTTTTTCTCCTTAGCTTCCTAGTGTATTGCTCAGTGATGCCTCAGAAATCTGTAAATGTCTGACAAGGGATAACTGTTACGTTCCTTTAGGTTAGTTATTTGTGCCTCCATTTTCAGGAGGCCTTGGTTCCTCATTTCTCTACTGTCTTGACAACCCTAACATCTATGTGTGGTCTCCAGCTCCTGAGGTTTCCTACTGCCGTGCTGGATTCTGTGATTTTTCACGGTACTTTGCTTGAAATTTTGATCTTTGTGCACAAGAATCAGCAAACGCCTGGTATGGAAAAGCAACTTCCAAAATGCTGGCTCACTTTTTTATAGCCCCTTTCTTTTCATGCTCTTGGCTCTTCAAGTTCTTATTGTGTTGGTAATCCTCTGGTGCCTTTCAAAATATAATCCAAATACCACTTTTCTAGTTGTCCCCAGTAGTATTGTTTAGTTTGCACATGCCATTCAAGCAAATTTGCAAATAACATGGTCTCTCCACTGAATCTGCAGAATTCTAATAGTACCAGGGAGGTGAGAAGAATCAACATGAACGCATCCTTTTATCGATGCAATAACTTATATTATAAATTAGTTATAACTGCAATATGTACTTTGGGGGGGGCATCACTGCCTTCTGGTGGTCGTGGGAGCTACCCAGTCCTGCTCCTGAGAACTGCTGCTGGATTTGAACCGCCAAGCCCACGGGCCGTAGTCCTGCACTCAACCACTTATGCCACTGGGACTCAGCCTGCATATTTACTTTCAAGCTAAGAAAATTTAGTCGTTTTATTTGAGATGCAATTATCTTCTTTGAGAACTCTGTTAGAACCACAATAAATCCTATGTCTCATGTATACTGACCACCAGAGTTTACTATGCCTCATTTAGTAAACTCGGAAATTTGTCTAGATTTGTAAACTCCAAGTAACTTCCATCTTGTTTCCTTGATTGTTGCTCTTCTCAGATTGTGTTTTGAATGAAAACAAAGAGAGCATAGTTTTTAATAGTTACCATACCATTTAAGGTTCTTGGGTTTTGATGAAATAAACCCATCTCAAATTGATTTAAGCAAGACCGTTCAGTGCTGTAGATTATTCTTTTAGATAGTTCTAGAGATCTAAACAAGGCTATCTGATTTTTTCTGTGTCTGCTTTCTCTGCTTACTATTATTTCTGTTCTGGATTGATTTCTTTCAGGTAGTAGTAACTCCCTAAACAGATATAAAAGAGACCCTGGACACGCCTTTGTACCTGTGACGGAATCCATTTTACCCAAACCATAAGGACTGAAAGTTGAGTCAAAATGGTTTCTTAAAGGAAATTAAAGCGTTCCAACCAGAAGACCAGAAACCCTCGTGATGGAGTGGACTGAAATTGGTGAGCAGTTTGTAACCAGTAGCCACTCCATTGGAGAAAGAGGAGGCGTTCTGCTTCTGTAAAGACGTACAGTCCTAGAAACGCATGGGGGCCATTCTATTCCGTACTTCAGGGTTCCTGTCAGCTGAAATTGACTTGATGGCAGCAAGTGAATCAGATGAGCAAGGAGTTCTAGTGACAAGGTTAGCAGGTCAAACACACCAGCTGTTACACGGGAGAAGGGTGAGATTGCTTGCTCCTGTGAAGATTTGCAGAGCCTTGGAAAATCTAAATAGGGTTTAGATGAGTTGGAGTTGACTTGATGTCAGATCTATTGTTGTTAACCAAGAACAGAAAATAAATATTGGACAAATGCAAACAAAAGATTACCAATATGTCTGACATTTCCCTGGAAGATTACCCACTTTTCTGTTGTCTGTTTTCTGTTCCAACTCCCACCCCCCAGGTGGAGGATATATGTGGATCCGTGTGATTGGTTCCCCCTTTCTACCCTACCTTCCCCTGACCCTCCTGGAATCACTTACTCTCAATATTAGTCCTCAGGGGTTTATCTGTCCTGGACTCCCTGTGTTTCTAGGTCTTATCTGTACTAGTGTGCCTCCTCTGATCCAGCCAGATTTGTAAGATAGAATTGGGATCATGATGAGTGGGGGTAGGGGTGGGGCGAGGACGCATTAAAGAACTAGAGGAAAGTTGTATGCTTCATCGTTGTTATACTGCACTCTGACTAGCTCTTCTCCATGCGACCCTTCAGTAAGGGAATGTCCAGGTGCCTACAGATGGGCTTTGGTGGGCCTCCCTTCCGCACTCCCCCTCATTCACAATGATATGATTTTTTTGGTCTTTGATGCCTGATAACTTACCCCATCAACACCTCATGATCACACAGGCTGGTGTGCTTCTTCCATGTGGACTTTGTTGCTTCTCAGCTGGATGGCTGCTTGTTTACCTTCAAGCCTTTAAGATCCCAGATGCTATCTCTTTTGATAGCTGGGCACCTTCAGCTTTCTTCGCCACATTTGCTTATCCACCAGTTTGGTCTTCAGCAATCATGTCAGGAAGGTGAGCATCAAGCAATGCCAGTTTAATAGAACAAAGTGTTCTTGCATTGAGGGAGTACTTGAGTGGAGGCCAATGTCCATCTACTACCTTAATACTAGACCTATAGATATATGCACATAGATCTACTTCCCCATCATCATACATAAATATATTTACATACAACATGCACTTTTATATACATGTATTTAGAGAGATTGTTCAATAACAAGAGCAACAGTGCCAACAGCAGTCATGTGAAACAAAATGAACATTGACTGACTAGTTTCTAAAAGCCTGTCACTGTGTTAAATGGCTTGCAGAGATGATTTTATTGCATTCTTCCAACAACTCCAAGAGATAATTGCTATAATGATCCCTCTTTTGCAGTTGAGGAAACAGCAAGGCTGAGAAGATTGTTATTCATCCAACTTCACACAATGGTCAAATGACTGAGACAGGAATTTAGTGCAGTTTGTCTGTCTTCATTGATATCCCCTTATCTCCTCTTCCTATGATTGGCATTGTGGATTTGTAAGCGCATTGGCAATGTGTCTGATGAGAATGCATTTGGTGGACACAGAAGAGGACAAGGTCAGCAGAATTAGGTAAAGACTGAATTGATGACCTGGATTTTATTAACCCCCAAGCTCCTATCCTGCGCCCAGAACAGACTTCAGCAGTTAGAGAACTCACAGAAACAACTAGGCCTTGTCTCTGGAATGAACGAAGGTTTCTGGACTGTATAATAAATTCTGGTTTACGGGAGTAGAATTTCTGAAGTTCTTCCGTCTGTTGGGGTGGAATAGCCAGATTCGATTCACAGAATAAAGGCAGTGGAGCATGCAGGTTGAAACCTGTGCCCTTTCTCTGAAATGAAAGCAAGAACAGAGCTCATTCTTCCAAGGCCACTCCTAAGAAGCCATCATTCATGGAGATAGAGAGGTTTATTGTGTCAACCTGGCTGATAAACACATGTGGGTTTAATCGAAGGGCAGAGAGATAAATGGCTCAGGGAGCCTTGCCTTTCTAGCTCTTGGGTCTCTTGCTTTCTGATGGTCGGACCAGGATACAGCTGCCTTAGCTAGTTCCATACGTCAGTCAGCAAGACTGACTTCCCGCAAGACATCCCCGAGGAGAAGCCTCATGGACCCACCCCAATGCAGCCCTGGGTGCTGGAGCAGCTGTGCGGGGACCCCTGCCAGCACTGAGATGCTGACATCCTCACTGATTCAGCTTTCCTCCTGTACTCGGTGTCATTGTGTGTGTTTTGTGAGATTGAGGAAGACTTTGTAGATCAGACATATGGGCTAATGCTGACTTAAGGGCTTGGACTGAACTGGGTTGGGATGCTTTCTTAATGGGCACTTACCCTTTATATAAAAGTCTCTCTTATATACACATGAGTTTCCATGGATTTGTCTCTCTAGTCTACTCACACTAGCACATTCACTCAGTATCTGCAGCGAAAATTTTCACTAAATAAAATATTCATTTTCCCAAAAACTTTATTTTAAAAACTGACAGTTGACCAATTGAACTAGTTTCTCTGTCAATTTATTAGCCTGTCAGAAAGTTAGAAGTAACCTTGTGATCTCCCAAAGTGCCTTCAATTAGGGGCACAATTATGAGTCCGTCCTAGGGGCGTTAACTAACACTGGTTTAATCATCCTTTGTCTAAAGAAGATATCATCATCCCAAAGAACAACAGCAACCAGGGTGGGTGCGGGGAGGCCTGCCACAAAGATGCTATGTGAAGAGCCTTCCGTTTTTTTTTTTTTTTTCTTTTAATCATTGTCAGTCCTTGAGAAATGTACATATCTGTTGCAATAAGCAGGAGTCGTGGCATGCTCTGTGAAGATGGGCCAAGCCTCCCGCAGGACTCTGATTGGAATTCAGTATACATTGCAGCCTAAAAATATTGTAGGAGCATTCCATTCTTCTCATGTGACTTTTCTTCCTTTCTTATTCAGCTGCACTCAGATCTCTGTGGGGAGCAAGTCAGAAGTCTGTGGATTCAATGAAATGTAAGAACAGTGGAGATTTCCAGAGAGGTTTCTTTCCATCCTTTGAGGTCTTCATTTGTTTACAGGGCTTGATAGATCCGTTTAGTTCAGAATTCATCTGCTACAGGAGAGATGCTGACTTGCCCTATTGTGTAAACGTAGAAAACCCCAATCAAAACCTTTGCCTCTGACCCTGAGCTCCAAGCTCCAGGAGCTGTGGAGTTGAGACAAGAAATTGTGAGAGTCAACAATGGCACTGACAACCATACATTATTGATTCAGACTGATTGGAAATTAAAGCATCGACCCCAGGGGAAAATTTGCGATGAAATCTAGGAGTGCTTGGGTGTTCTGTGCCCTGAGCTCTGACTCTTGCTTTGTGTGACTCATTCCTAGGAAAGACAAGTAGAAAAATACGAAATGCATTCACTAGGCCCTCTACCTTTTAAAATATTTTCACTTTCTGAATTACCATATGAGAAACCAGGAAGCCATTTGGAGGACTTCTACTCTTTTACCTCTAAGTCTCAACTGTTGGGGCTTTAGGGAATTCATATTACCTTTGGTCCTTTTAAAAATTGGTACAAAGTAAGGTAATCATATCTTCCTTCTTTCTACTTTCTCTAGGACAGTAATCAGTCAGGCTGGGCACAATGAAGTATTCAATTCTGAAAGAAGAAGTTCTGATAAAATTCAGAAAAATACCTTTTTCTTTGCTGATGCATTTCCTCCTCATGACAATGTTGTTCCTTTGAGCCTAACAGACAACAAAGCAATGTAGATTTGTCCTGTCTTGTTTCTGGTGTCTTCTTTCTCTCCAAATATTATCAGAGATTTCCCCGGTAGGAAGGCAAGTTAGAACACTGTAGATTTGCCAGTTTACTGGGGGCTCCCTCTACTGGTTGGATAGCTGGGATTTCTTTTGGGGGGAATTTTCAGACTCGCAGATTTCTATTTATTTATTGTCACCAAGGCAGAAAGTATGTGTTTCCTGGAGAATGATCAATTTAAGAATGAATTTGCGATGGTGTGTGTTTTACTGTGTTCTTAAGAACTGCTATTTTGTTTTGCTTCGATGTGAAGGCCAGGTTCCTCCAATTAGGTCTAAGTCAAGGATGTCCTATCAAAGATTAGCAACACCACCTGACTCTGATATTTGAGGCTACAGATGGACAAAAGAAGAAGATAAATCATACTGTATTAGTCTGGGTAGACTAGAGAAATTCATGTAGACACTCATATATATGTAAGACAGCTCTATATAAAGGGTAATTATACATTAAGAAGATATTCCAACCCAGTCCAGTCCAAGATCATGAGTCCAGTATCAGTCCATATGTCGATACCATTCTATAAGTCCTCTTCAGACTTATGAGACAAAAACAATGATGTCAAATGCAGAATGACCACAAACCAGTGGGTAGAAAGTCTTTAGATCCAGTGGTGTAATAAGTATCTCAGCACTGGCAGGAGTCTCCACGTGGCTTCTCTAGGTCCACGTTTCTAGTCACATCAGTGTAGATCCATGTGACTTCTCCTCTGGGATATCTCTCAGAGAGCCGGACTTGTCAGTCAAATCTCTCAGGCAGCGAGTGTTGTCAGTAGCACATCTCCAAGGAAGTGAATGGAAAGAGATCGTGTCTCTACTTCCAAGAAGGAATTACATATTTCCCAGAATTCTCAAGAGAAGGCTATGCCCACACAGAGGTCTTATTGCCTATCTCCACATTGACAGGCTAGACTCCACACTCTTTATCCTCAAATTGACACCAGATTGGGTGACTACCACAATACCCAGCATCAGATCTCAATCATTGCTTTAAACAGCTTTGTTATAAGATAAACAATATATTATTTTGAAACTTTTTAAATCATGGAAAAGTCAGGCAATTATTCTGTCATTTTGGAATGAGCTAACCTGAAGTAGATGAGGGACAGATGAAGGTAGTTTCAGGGGTTCTGGATAAGTTCTGTTCCTTGATCTGAGTAGTGGTTGCAGAGAGTTCATTCTATAATAATTCAGTAGATTTTGAATTTGGTTTCTGTGGATTTGGATATCTATGTTATATTTTATCATAAAAGGCTTTTAAATGTCTTTTTCAAAGCAATAAGGTGATTTTCAACAACAAATGCTGGTGAGGCTGTGGGGAGGTTAGAACCCTTTTACACTGTTGAAGGGATTATCAAATTGTACAACCCTTGTGGAAAATAGTATGACACATCCTCAAAAAGCTAGACCTAAAAATACCTTCTGATCCTGCAATCCTACTGTTGGTATCCAGCCTAAAGATACAAGAACAGTGACAATCATAGACCAAGGCACACCAATGTTCATTGTAGCATTATTCAAAAATGCAAAAAGATTTCAAAACCTAAATGCCCAGCAATAGATGAATGAAACAAAGTGTAGTACATTCATATAATGAAACATTTTGCAACTATGAAGAATAATGAGGACTACAGGGCTTCTTAAAACAGATGTGGGAGTTATATAATTTTGTATCAACTTGAAGATATAAAAGATATAAGGGTGGAGTCTAGCCTGTCAATCAGGTCACAGTCTGGTGGTACCTCCTGATGGGCATGGCCTTCGCATAAGGAGGATCCTGGGATCTTCCTCTTTCTCTCTTCCTTCACCTTTCTGCTTTTGAGTCACTCAGTGAGCGGCTAGAACCACTGCCATTGTATCCATGGGACTTTGCCCATTGTGTGTGGCTTCATGACTCTGAAGAGGGATTTATGGACTGCTCTTAGATTTATAGCCTTGAATTAGACTTATAGACTTGATCTGGACTAGACTGAGATGTTTTATTGATGTACAATTACACTTTCTTATGAATATATGAGTGTCCTTGGATTTATTTCTCCAGGCAACATACCTAACACAATGGATAAATCTGGAGAGCATTATGTTGAATAAAGTAAGCCAATCATAAAGGGGCTAATAGTGCATGGTCCCACTATTAAAAAAAATGAGACACAGACATACCTGCAGACACACAAAGGAACAGATATACATACAGAAAGCAATCTCCTTTGGTGATTATTAAGTATGGGAAGGAAAATCACTTTCTAGATAGCAGATGGAGAGTAAACCCCTTTTCTTGGTGATGGAAAAGATAGTATTAAAGGTGAAATGTACTCCACTTGACAAAAGTAAATGAAGACTGTAAGACAAATTCAGCAAGTTCTATAACCAGTTTTGTAGCAGCAGTAATAAAAATTAAAAATGTGGATACATTGGTAGACATGTAGGCATATTTATCTACAGGAAGGCAGATGAGAGTATATCACATTCAGACAGAGCTATATATATAGGCATATGTAAATAACACTTATACATATACACCCATAGATATACATTCATATATTGCACATATATTTATAGATAGAATAATAAAGCATATATGGGTTGCAGTTATAAAGACTTCTTAGATATATGCAATCAACTTGTGGAATTGATTTTTCAGACTGAAGAACCTAAGATCGTAGTCATATAGGATAACTTAGTTGACATACTATAGTTCATTAAGTTAATATTCTTGTTTGGTCAGTGCCTGGGGTCTTAAGAATTTATGAGAGTCCAGCTAAGATACAGCTAGTGGATGTTACTCACATTTAGAAAGAGAATGGAGGAAACAAACAATTTAAGGAAACAAATAGTCCATAGGACTCATAGCCTACATGAACCCAGGGCCTCTTTTTTTTTTCAATTATTTTATCAGGGGCTCTTACAGCTCTTATAACATTCAATACATCATTTGTATCAAGCATACATGTACATCTATTACCATATTCATTTCAAAATATTTTCCACTTGAGCCCTTGGTATAAGCTCCTTTTTCTCCCTCCCTCCTTTTTTTTTAATGAATCATTTTAGTGGGCACTCATACAACTCCCATCATAATCCATACAAACATCAATTGTATGCAGGCCACATTTACACACTTATTGCCATCATCACTCCAAAACATCCTCCCTCCATCCAGGCCTCCAGTATCAGCTCTCTATATTTCCCTTCCTACCTCCACCCCTTGAATCCTTAGTAATTTACAAATTGTTATTTTTTTCATCCTGTACACTGTCCAATGTGTCCCAATACTCGCTTCCCTGTTGTCCGTATCCCAGAGAGGAGGCTTCGTGTAGATCCCTGAAGTTGGTTCTCCCTTTCTATTCTCCATCCCTCCACCCTCCTGGTACTACCACTCCTATTACTAGTCTTGAGGGATCATCTATCCTAAATTTCCCATGTTTTCAACTTCACTGTACATCTTCTGGTCTAGCTGGATTTATGTGGTAGAATTGGTGTCATGATAGTGAGTGGGAGGCAGTATGGGAACTAGAGGAAGGTTGCATATTTCATTGCTCCTACCCTGTATCTTAACTGGCTCATCTCCTCCTTGTAACCCCTCTGCAAGAGGATGTCACCTCACTTGGAGTCCAGTCCAGTTACCACTACTGACCACTCTGAGCAGAGACACAACAGAAGGGTCTAGCTGGAAAGGAGTAAAACAAAGAACAAAACTGAAAATTCAAAAAGAAAGACCAGACTTGTTCTGAAAGAGAGGGCAGAAACTGCTGAAATGATCACCCCAAGATACTATTTAACTTAAAATGAAAACCCTTCATGGAAGTCACCTTTCAGCTCAACAACATATTAGATTCTAAAATAAACTATCATCTATGAATGATGTGTCCCTTGAATAATGAACGCTAATAGACTAAATGTTCAACATTTGTCCAAAAGCAAAGAAAATAAGGCAAATGGGAAGGGAAGGTAGATGAAGGGAGCAAACAGAAAGGAAATCATGGGAATGCTGATGCCCGTTGAAATGTGTGACAGTGACATGGAACAATCTTATAATTGTGGTTAGATGGGATCTAAATTCACTGTGTAAAATGTTACCTAAAAAATCAAATATTTTAAGAGCGCGGGAGAAAGGTAAAAGAATGAGAAGGTGATTTTCCACTTCAGTCAGTTCCCATCCCTGTTTCCTACACCCCCCCCCACCCTCTTTTTGCATCTTGCTAACACTCCCCCATTGCTGGCCTGTGGTCAGCCTTTGGACTGCACCTTTTTGGGGGGTGCTGCCAGATCTTGGCCAAAGCACTCAGCAGTTGCATAGCCAAGTAGGGCACCTGGGAAGAAAGAGGAGAGTCCAGAAAGCTGTTTCTTGTTCCTTTGTGATAGTTCTCCAGCTCTGCGAGATAAATGGAATTTCACCCTAGTTTATGGCATGTTAAATGTTTTTCTTGCATATTGTACATATAGATTATTTAAATGTTTTATTCATTCTAGTTTATTCTCTCACTTGTAATCTTAGCTTACATATAAATGGTAGACACAAAAAGGATTCACATTTTGGGTTAAATATATTTAAGCAGCCAAAATGATTTGAATAAACACAGCAAGCAAACTCCTTGCCCTCAAGGTGATTCTGATTCACATTGACCCTGGAAGATACACTAGCAATGTCCCTGTGCACTTCCAAGATCCTAATCCTTTTTTTTAAAGAATCATTTTATTGGGGGCTCATACAAGTCTTATCACAATGAATACATACATCTATTGTATGCAAAACACATTTGTACATTTATTGCCATCATCATTCTCAAAATATTTTCTTTCTACTTAAGCCCTTGGTATTAGCTCCTCATATCTCTCCCCCATGAATTTTGATAATTTATAAATTATGATTATTTTGTTATATCATAAATTGTCTGATGTCTCCCCTTGTGGCAGTCTCTAATCTGGTGTCAATTTCAGGATTGGGAGTGTGGAGGTGGAGTCTATTCTGTCAATCTGGACATAGCCAATGAGAACTCTGTGTGGGCATGGCTTTCTCCTGAGAATACTAGGAAATCTAGCTGCATTTGCCCTGTGGAGGTGAGAAACTTGTGGTAAGTCCCTAGGAGATGCTCTACTGACAAGACACAAGGCCAACTCTCTGAGAGACATTCCAGAGGAGAAGCCGCATGGGCTTACCCTGGTGGACCCAGACATCTGAAGCTGAAAAAGCCACATAGAGATTCCTGCCAGTACTAAGATGTTTGAAAAGTCACAGAGAGGGCCTTCCCAGCACTGAGATGCTTCTACTACCACTGAATACACAAGACTCGACACCCACTGACCTGTGATTGTCTGGGTGTCATTACATGTGCTTCATGAGCCTGAAGAGGACTTATGGGTTGGTATCAGACACATGGGCTAATATTGGACTTAGGACATTGAACTGGACTGGGACATTTCTCAATGTTCAATTGCTCTTGTGTATAAACTTCTCCCTTATATGCATATGTGTTTTTATGAATTTTGTTTCTCTAGTCTACCTAGATTAGCACACCCCTCACCTACTTCCCTGTTGTTCATATTGCAGCAAGGGTGTTATATGTATAACTTTGTAATTGGTTCCCCCTTTCTAGTCCACCTTCCCTCCACCCTCCTGGTATCATGGCTCTCACCATTGGTCCTGAAGGGAACATCTGTCCTGAATTCCCCAAGTTTTGGGTTCCTATCTGTACCATAGTACATCCCCTGGTCTAGCCAGATTTATAAGGTAGAATTGGGATAATGTTGGGGGGAGGCCGGAATGAAGCATTCAAGAACTAGAGGAAAGTTGAATATTTCATTGCTGCTACACTGTACCCTGACTGATTCAGCTCCTCCCCATGACCCTTCTGTAAGGGGATGTTGCTTCACCTACCAATGGACTTTGGGTCCCCGATCTGTACTCCCCCTGATTTATAATGACATAATTTTTAGTTCTTTGATGCCTGATACCTGATCCTTTTGACACTTCGTAGTCACATAGGCTGGTGTACCTCTTCCATGTGGGTTTTGTTACTTCCCAGCTAGATGGCTGTTTGTTTACTTTCAAGCCTTTAAGACCCCAGATGCTATATCTTTTGACAGCTGAGGACCATCAGCTTTCTTCACCACTTTTCCTTATGCACACATTTGTCTTCAGTGATCATGTTGGAAACGTGAGCATCATGGAATTCCAATGTAATGGAACAAAGTGTTCTTGCATTGAGGAAGTACTTGAGTGGGTGTCCAATGCCCATCTGCTGCCTTAATACTAACCCTATAAGTATATGCATGTAGATCTATTTTCCTATCATCATCCATAAATATGTACCTATGTACATGCCTGCATTTAGACCTCTATAAATGCCCGTTACCTCCCAGTTTTTTTCCTCTATTTCCTTTTACTTTCCTCTTGTCCCACTCTCATGCTCAGCATTCATTAGGGTTTCAGTAATTTATCTTTGTTACATTACTCTTGATCAATCCCTATCAGGCCTCTCATACCCACCTTGTCACTGATTCTGGATCACTTGTTCCCTTATTTCTGGGTTGGTCAACATCACCTCCTTTTCCCCACATCCCAATCTCCCATGTACCCCTGGAACTATCAGTCCCATTGTTTTCTCCTCCAGACTGTTCACCCAGCCTGTCTTATCTACATAGACTTGCCAAGATGATAATATATACAAAAAAAACTAAGACATCTTAAAATGAAGTTACCAAAGAAAACAAAATGACAACAAAAAACCCCTAATGTTCAGAAAAATATATAAATAAGTAATAATAATAACAACAACAAAATAAAAATCTGTAAATAGTTTAAGGTCTGTTCATTGATCTCCAGGAGTATGCTCCAGTTGAGTCTGATGGGGTGCCACACCCACACCCTGGCCCCAAAGTATATCCTTGGCATTCCCTCAGAAACTCCATGCTCTGCTCCTCCTGCTGCTCTGCTGCACACCCTTATAGTTTTGCCTTGGTGTGATGAGATCAGACAGGGTACATTCCTGACCCTGCTTATCCATTGTTGTCCCTGTAGGGCCTTGGGTCAGCGAGGGATGCTGTGTTTCATAGTGGGGCTGGCCCCACTTCTCTGAGCATTGGTTGTTCTGAACGGGGATATCGTCCTCAAGTCTCAGTGGGCCAGCATGTATTCCATTCTCTCTTCCTCCTCCTTAATTTTTTCTTGTGTATTCTGGTCAGACATGCCCCTCTCGCCGAGCTGCAGCTTCAGTGCTGTCCTTCAAAGCAAATTCCCCTGGGGGAGGAGTGGCTGTCCATGTAGTTGGAATAGGGGTTGGGCCCTCTGATCCCTCCACTGGCTCCCCACTGCATGATATCATGCTACACTCAGATCCTGGAACACTGGGATCTGAGTCTCAGTCCTAAGATATAAGGATGCTTATATGCTTCCTATGCTTCCTATGGGTGGGCTAGCACCCCATTCCCTCACTACACATTGCCATCTTCCACCCTCCCTCCTCCCCAGTTGGCTATCATATATAGCCCTGGGTTTGGTCTGGTCCCTGCCATATTACCTGGGCCTCCCCACAAGAATTTTCATGTATAGTAGCTTTTACCCTATGCCCCTTTTGTAGTTTTTTTTGTTGGTCTTTTTTAAATGATTTTATTTGGGGGGGACATCACTGCCCTCTGGTGGGAGTGGGTCCGCTTACCTCAGCGGACTTGTGTTGTACTTGTCCTTTTGCACTTGGCTTACTTCACTTAGCATAATTTACTCCAATTCTTCCTGTGCAGTGATATGCTTCATGCGTTCATCACTGCTTTTAGTGATGCATAGTCCTCCATTGTATGTATGTATCATAGCTTTTTGGGGGGGAGGGAGGGGAGGGATCACTGCCCTTTGATGATGGGAGTAGGAGGCCCAACCTTTGCTCCTGAGAAGCCACTGCTGGAATTGAACCTCCATCCCAGTGGGCCTTAGTCCCACGCACAACCACTAGGCCACTGGGGCTCAGCCCCGTACCATAGCTTTTTAATCCATTTGGCAGTTGATGGAAATTGGGTTGTTTCCAACTCCTTGCAAGTGTGAACTGTGTCGTGATGAACATTGGAGCACAGATGTCTGGCAGTGGTTTGCTTCTTGCCTCTTCAGGGTTTATGCCCAGTAGGGGGATTGCTGGGTCATATGGCAGCTCAATTTCCATCTGTTTTAGATATCATCATGTCAATTTCCTTAGTGGCTGTACATACCTACAGGTTCACCAATGGTGGATGAGAGTTCCTCTCTTCCCACAGCCCCTCCAACACTTGTTGCTTTCTGATTTTTTGAATTGGGCTATCCTTGAGGGTGTTAGGTGGTATCTTATTGTTGTTTTGAGTTGCAGTTCTCTTAGAGCTAATGATCAGGAACATTTTCTCATATGTTTATTGGCCATTTGGATTTCTGCTTCAGTGAAACTTCTGTTCAGGTTCTTTGACCATCTCCTCAGTGGGCAGTTAGTTTTGTTCTTTTTGGAAGCTATCAAGATATTATAGATTTTAGAATAAGGCCTATATCTGATGTGTCATTGCTAAACAGGTTTTCCCACTCTGTGGGTTATTACTCTGTTGGTGACTTCTTAGGATGTACACAGGTGTTTTATCTTCAGTATATTCCACTTGGCAATTTGTGTCTCCTCTGTGTTTATGTCCTTCCCTATTTCTGATAGCCTATGTATTCCCTGTGTCAAAGTTCTCAGATGGGTCCCAATTCCCCCATTGATGATCCTAATAGTTTGGGGTTTTACCTAGCAGTCTGTGATCCACCTTGAATTTATTCTTGTGAATGGAGTGAGACAAAGGTCTTGCTTCGTTTTTTGACAGGTAGAGATCCATTTTTTGACAGTACCACTTGTTGAAGAGGGTATGTGCTTCCCATTTGATTTTTTTCGGCCCCTTATCAAAGATCAGTTATTTGTATGCTGATAATTTTATTTCTGGGTTTTCAGTTCTTTTCCATTGATCTGCATATTTATCATTATGCCAATTTTTGACCACTGTGGCTGTATAATATGTGATAAAGTCAGGTAAAGTAAGTTTCCCTCCTTCTTCTTAAGGAGTTCTCTGCTAATTCTGGGCTTCTTCCCTCTCCATATGAAGTTGATAATCATTTTTTCCCATTTTCTTGAATAAAGATGAAGGTAATTGTATCAGAATTGCATTAAACTTATATAGTGCTTTGGGTATAAGTGACATCTTTATTACATTGAGTCTAACAATCCATGAGCATGAGATAGTCTTCCTTTTGTTGGGGTTACTCTTGGTTTCTTGTAATAGTATTCTGTAATTTTCCTCATATAGGTCTTTTGTTCTTTTATTCAGGTGTATCCCTAGATGTTTCCATTTGTGCTTGACTATTGTGAAGTGTGCCGCATTTTTTGGCTCCTCTGATGTGTATAGCAGTCTGATAGACTTCTGTTTGCTGATCTTATATCCTGCCACTCTGCCATACTCCTCTATTGTTTCCTGTACTTCCCTTGTGGAGTTTTTGGGATTGTCCATATATAAAATTATATCAACAGCAAATAAAAAATAGTTTCACCTCTTCCTTCCCCAGGCAAATACCTTTGATGTTGTTTCTTTGCCTTAGGCTGTTAATTAGCTAAAAACTCCAGTATGATATTACATAAGAGTGGGGAACAAGGGATATCCATGTCTGGTCCCCTTTTTTAGTGGAATTGTGTTTGTCTTTTCTCCATTGACTACCATGTTGGCTGTAGGTTTTTAATACAGAGCTTGTATGGTCTTGAGGAGTTTTTCTTCCATTCCTATCTTCTCGGTGTCTTAAAGAGGAATTGGTGTTGGAAGTTGTTGAATGTTTTTCCATGTCTATTGATATTATCATGTGGTTATTATAGTTTTTCATATCAATGTGGAAAATTATACTAATGGTTTTTCATCTGTTCAACCATCCCAGCATCCCAGGTGTGAACCCCATTTGGTCATGGTGAATTATTTGTTTTATATACTTTTGAATTCTATTGGTAAGTATTTTATTAAGGATTCTTGCATCAATATTCATTAGTCTGTAGTCTTCAATTCTTGTTGAATCCTTGCACAGTTTCAGTATCAGTGTTATACTAGCTTCATAGAAGGAGTTCAGTAGTTTGCCATTTTTTTCTGTTTTGGAAGAGTTTGGGTAGAACTGGTGTCAGTTCTTCCCTGAATGCTTGGTATAATTTTCCTGTAAAGCCATCTGGTCCAGGGGATTGTTTTTTTGGTAATTCCTTGATAAACTTGTCTATTTCTTCTTTTGCTATAGGTCTGTAGAGATTCTTGATGTCCATCAGAGATAGTCTACGGAGGGACTATTTTTCCAATAATTTGTCCATGTCTTCCAACTTGTTGAATTCATTGGCATACAGTCCTTCATGGTACTGTGTAATTATACTTTTGATTTCATTAGGGTCAGTTGTGATGTCCCCTCTTTCATCCCTCATTCTTGCTATTGAAATTTGTTCCCTCCTTTCTTTGGTTAAGTCTACCAGTGATTTGTTGATTTTGTTTATCCTTTCAAGGAACCAACTTTTAGCAGCATTAATTTTTCCCATTGTTTTTTTATTTTCCCTCTTCTCAATCTCAGCCCTGATTTTTAAAAAAATTTATTTTCTTCCTTTTTTTAACCTAATCTTCAAATTTTCTTTTCTTTTGCTATTAGTAGAATTGTCCTGCTGACTCTGCTGTAGTTGTTGTACATTTTGTGCCAGCATATCGGTTATGAGATGCTCTTCCTTTTCCAGGAGTGCATGTATTGCTATGTAACTTCCTCTGATAAGTGCCTCTGTGTCCCATAAGTTTTGGTATGTCGTGTTCATTCTCATTGGTTTCTAGAAATTTCCTAATTTCATCTCTGATCTGGACCAGAATGAATTCCTTTGCAATAGGGAGTTATTCTTCCTCCAATAGTTTGCTTTTGTTTCCTTCATCTTCCTTTTGTTGATTTCCAGCCTTATGGCACATTGGTTGGGAGGGGGGGGTCTGTATGATATCAAAGTGCTTAAATTTATGTAGATTTGTCTTATGCCCCATGTGGTCTATCTTTGAATATGTGCCATGTGGGCTTGAAAAGAATGTGAATTTTTTGGTATTTGCACTAAAAACTCTGTAGAAATCTATTAAGTCAAATTGTCTAATTGTAGTGTTTAGATCTCTAGCCTCCTTGTTGAATTTCTTTCCCTGTTATTTATCTTTCTCAGAGAGTGATGTGTTGAAGCCACCCACTATATTTATTGTGGTTATGATTTCTTTTTTTTTTTTTTTACCTTTTGGAGTGTTTGGTTTACATTTGCAACGGGTCTCTCTTTTAGGGAATATATGTTTAAAATATTTATTGGTTTATTGTCCACCGTTCCCTTGATCAGTTTATAGTGTCTCTCCTTATCTCTTTTTATGGTTTGCACTTGGAGGTCAGTTTTATCTGAGGTTAGGATTGAAACTCCTGGTCTTTTGAATTGCTGTTTGCTTCATATGCCTTTCTCCAACCTTTGGTTCTCACTCTATTTTTGTCTGTAGTCTTGAGATGTGACCTCTATAGGTAGCAGATTGATGGGTTGTGTTTTCTAAGCCAGTCTGCTAGCCTCAGTTTTTTAATTCCTGAGTTTATTCCATTGATATTCAGGCTTATTATCTCTATATGTAGACTCTGTGATATCATTTTATACCTTTTGTGTTAGGTGTTTTCTACCTCCATTTCTTATCAGTGTGTTTTGCATGTTGTGTGGTTCATTCTTGACTTCTTTCCACCCTTAAGCCAATGCTATCTTGGGGGCTACTTTCTCTTTGTTGCCCTTTGGGTGAGGTTGTTCTACATGGCAGTCTCTTATTTATGCTTGGTGAGTGCTGTTCTTTTGCCCCTTTTGAGTCGGCAAACATCTTTTGTTGGGCTGGGTTTATTCTAACATATTCTTTGAGTTTTTCCTTGTCTGGAAAGACTCTTATTTCTCCATTTATCTTGATAAATAATTTGGCTGGATAGAGTACTCTTGGGTTTGCAATATTTTCCTTCAATTTTTGGAATATGTTACCCCACTCTCTCGTTTTCTTATAGTGTCTGCTGATAGGGCCAAGTACAGTTTTTTTTTTTTTTTTTGGAAACTTTATATGTGATTGCTTATTTTTTCCTGGCTGTTCTCATGTTTTTTTTCCTTTTTCTCAAAATTGGTTAGTTTTACTATAATGTGCCTTGATGACTCTTCTTGAGATTCAGTCTAGCTTGCATTATTTCAGTCTCCTGAATGGTTGCCTGGTTTTCTTTCATTATGCTGGGGAAGTCTTCCTCCAAATATTCTCTCTTGTTGCAGATGATTTCTTTATTATGTCTTCCTCTAGTAATCTAACTATTGTAATGACCTTTTTCATAGTTTCAGTCATAGCTCTTAGATTTCTTCAGCTTCTCTGACAATTTTATTGGATTTTTGTTCACATTTAGTTAGGTCTTTGGGGCTGTCCTTTCACTCACTGGTACAGTTTTTTACTTCCTCCAGTCAATTGGTAAAGTCTGTGCGTCTGTTTTTTTTTTTTTAATCTTGTCCGTAAGCTCCTGTATTTCCCTTTGGTGTATGGACTTTATCTCCTCTATAATTCCATCCTTTTCTGTATTGTTTCCCTCATATCCTGTATGACTCCAAGCAGCATTCTGAAACTTTCTTTCTGTGACATATCAATGTCTCCTATACATGTCATTAGATTCAGTATATCTTCCGGTGTTGCCTTTTGTTTTCCTGTGTGTTTTTTTCCCTGTGTGTTGAGGTTGTTGGGGCTGATTGCTGTTTGCATTGCATTATTTTAGAGGTTCCATTTTCCAGGGAGTTAAAGACCACTGCTTACCTCTGGGAGACTAGTAGGAATGTGTCTTTGAACTTCCTGTGGCTAATTTCACTATGGAACTGACCTAACACTTTATTCTTCTGTGGCTTCACTTTTTCCTTAGTGAATCAGTATTCCGTTATTTGGAGGGCAAGTAAGATGGATCTCTCAGGGACCACTGGTTGGATTGTTGTGGACCCACAGGGAAGGTGCTGTACTGCATGAGTTTACTAGAAGCCTGGGTATAACCCAGATTAGTTTGGGGAAATGTAGGGAGGGCCCACTGCAAGGAGAGTACCACAGAAGACTGGTGGGTTGCCCCTTTTGTGTAGAGCAATGTGAATGGTGGGCACATTTGCCCTGATCAGATAGATCACTGTGGCAGTTGGGTAGTGGTTCCCACAACAATGTGGAACTTTGGCTAGTGTTGGCAGAACTCCTTAGGCCATATGAGGCACTAAGACAGATAAGAGGAAGTACCCTTAGTCAGGTGGTACCACAGAGGACAGTTAAGGGCTCCCCCAGCCACACAGACCGGCATTCTCCTGTAAGAAGTTGGGTGGAATACCTCCAGGTTGTGGGCTGGTGGACTTCTCCAACCTTGGGCTGCACTGCACAGGGTGGGGCTATCCCAGCTGGGTATAGCAGGCGTAATTTCCCTAGGCTAAAGGGGGGAGTCTGGAGGTTCACAATGGTATGTGAGCCAAAATGGAAGCGATCAAAAAGGAAAAAAAAAACACCAAAGAACTAAGCCTGCTGAAACTGTGAGCAGAAATAGAGAAGAGAGGGAACTCAAAATAACTCTAGCCCTGAGCCCCAGTCCCTGACCATGGTGCTGCAAGGGTTTAATCCCTGCCCTGTGCTGGCGGCAGTCTGTGGCTTGGTTGAGATAAAGCACTTGTGCTGGCTCCAAATGATCCCTGCTCTCATAGAGACAATGGTGGGGCTAGCATCAAACCCCAGCCAGCCTTCACTGTGGTAAGCCAAAAGCATGCGGCCCCTCAAAATCTTGTGGATCTATGCCTACTTATCTTTATGATACTCCTCCTGCGATCCAGCATCATTGAAATTCTTTCTTAGTAACCCTCCTGGACTGATTTCTGTGGAGTCCCTCAGGTCTGTGATATTCAGTTGCTATCTTCTCAGAAGTCGACACTAACTCTTATAGAAGTAGAATGCCTTGTCTTTATCTGAATTTTTTCCTTTCTATATGCATAGAAGTCCACTTATATAAATATAAGGTTTTATAAAAATAATAATAGCTATTGTGGCAGTTGTAATAGAATGAAGAGGTGGAATTTAGCCTGTCCATCAGGTAATAGCCAATAGTGCCTCTCTGTAGGCAGGGCTTATCCCAAGGATGATGGGAACTCCTGTCCTCCTTCCTGGAGGTGGGATGCATACTCTCTGTCTTCCCTTTCCTGTTGGTGAGACAGAGAGGTAGAGGAGACACATGGAGAACTGTGCCAGCATTGAGATACTTCCACTGTCACTGAATCCACAAAACCTTCTACCTACTGGCCTCTGCTCTTCCTGTATTCGGCAACATTGGATGTGCTGAGTGAGTCTAAAAAAGGAATTTATGGACTAATATTGGACTTATAGACTTGATCTGGACTGGATTGGGATGTTTTCTCTACATACAATTGCTCCTTTTTATAAAGCTCTTTTTTATCCATATATGAGTCTCCCTGGATGTGTTTCTCTAGTCGACCCAGACTAACGCAGTTATTTATTGAGCACCTTCTATAAGCTGTTATTGTTATGCTTTTAAGCACCGTAGAGTTGATTCCTGTTCATAGTGACCATCCTCATAATTGTTACTATGCCTGAGCCCATGGCTTCAGCCACCGTGTCAATCTATTTGGTTGAGGGTCTTCCTCCTTTTCACTGACTCATCACGGACCCAGGAAGATCTCTTTCTCCAGACTGGACGCTCCTGATAGCATGTCCAAAGTATTTGAGATGAAATGTTTCTAAATGAGCATCTGGCTATCCTTCTTCTAAGAGAGATTTGCTAGTTCTCTGGAAATCTATGGTATATTCAATATTCTTCACCAGAATCATAATTTAAATGCATTAATCTTTCTTTTATCTATATGTTAGGCAGTTTATTTGAATTATCCTAAATTATGTAAAAGACACATTATATTTACAAAGCAGGTCTCATTATCTCTACTTGACAGAAGAAGAAAAAAGTGAAGTGTCAATGAGTAAACTGATTTGATTAAGACATAGATAGTAATTTTCAAAAGCAAAATTGAACTCATGTCCTTTTGGTTCCAGACTGTGCTCTCTGTCATCATGTGATGCTGACTAATGATCACCTACAACATGACATGACAGTTTTCATTCTATAGTAGTGAATTCATTTTCTAAAGTAAGTTGGTAGTGAGATGCAGCACTGGATTGCAGTTTCAATGTCTTGGGGTTAGTGGTCCCTCTTGTCATGAGCATAAAGTATATGTTTTATGGCAGATAGATAAAAATTACATTTGAATCTTTTAAATTTAAGTTAATTTCACAAGAGATTAATTGCCTTGCCAACTGTTTGTTACTCCTTACTTCTTTGGTTCTGTTTCACTTCAGTTTGTGTTTCATAACTCACTCACACTTTATCTTTTTTGGGGGGGGGCATCACTGCTCTCTGGTGGGAGGGGGAGGCCCAGCCTTGCTCCTGGAGAGCTACTGCTGGATTTGGACCACCAAGCCAGTGGGCCACAGTCCCGCACTCAACCACTATGCCACCAGGGCTCAGCCCCAGTTTTTCTTTTAATAGGGGGGAATAGGGTCTTGTGCCGAAAGGAATGCATTGATCTGTTGGTACATAAACAGAGCATTACTTTCCTGTTGGACTACTGGGTTTTACTATCAAACAACATTTTTACAGGGACAATTGATTCCATACTATGTTCAGTTCTAGGACACTTTTCTGTAAAGAACTTTTCATCATGAATTAAATCAGTGGTTCTCAACCTTCCTTATGCTGTGACCCTTTAATACAGTTCCTTATGTTGTGGTGATCCCCCTTCCCCACAACCATAAAATTGCTGTTTCAAAGGTGTAATTTTGTTACTGTTATGAATCAGTCAACCCCTGCAAAAGAGTTGTTCTACCCACAGGTTGAAACTACTGAATTAGATGAAAGATCCCCAATCTTAAATTCAATAATTCATACCCGTTTTATTTCAAGTCATTCATTGCAATCCCTTCAATGTACTTATAATTTTTTCTCACTGTTTCTCACCCCCCCTTTTCTAACTCTGAACTTTGTCCTTGAACAAGTGCTGCCCATTGAATCTTAAACCGTTCATAGTCTACCAGAGGGGGGAGTTCAGTTGCAAATTTCAGAGGGAACCAAGGGTCATACTCTTGGTAGTGGTGGGGGTGGGAGTTGCACTTGTCTCTATCGGATTAGTAAATTTGGTCTCTTTATTTTTAAGTTTTGTTCCACATTTTTCTGCCATTCTGTCCGAATCCTGGAATACTTTTGCTTTGGGCTGCAGAGGAAACAGAAAGTGGCATTCGATTAAAAGAAGCTTTACT
Organism: Nesogale talazaci; assembly: GCA_004026705.1. Classification (NCBI taxonomy): domain Eukaryota; kingdom Metazoa; phylum Chordata; class Mammalia; order Afrosoricida; family Tenrecidae; genus Nesogale; species Nesogale talazaci. The sequence goes on from PVJH01005871.1 coordinate 55,679, forward strand.
CCATGTATGTTTTCTGACCTAATCCTCATCTCAAAAAAAAAAAAAAACAAAAGACAAACAAACAAACAAGATGCTGGAAATTTTTCCATTCTGGGATTGCCCAATTCAGTGTACTTTCTGCAGATGCATAGACAAAGGAGTAAGAACTTGACTGTTTCTATTTCATTGTAATCCTAAGAGATTCTTTTTTCATTAAAATATTTTTTATTAAAATACATTTTTAAATTGCTTTCATTCTTTTGGATCTATGTTGTTTGATAATTTTTCAAATGAAGTCTGAACAGGATTGTGCAATTTGTGTGTGTTTGCGGGCAGTGATTGTTTCCTGGTGTGCTGAAAGATGAACAGATTGGTAGGATATATTTAAGCCAGTCATGTAGTGTGTCACACATTGGGTTGCTAATCAGAAGGCCAGCAGTTTGAACTCGTCAACCTCTCTACAGGGAAAAGATGAGGCTTATAAAGATCGACAGTCCCAGAAACCTACAGGGGCAGTTCTACCCTGTAAGAGAGGGTCACTGTGAGTTGGAAGAGACTCAGTGGCAGTGAGTTTAGTCACAAGTCCTACAGAAGAAACATTAAAACATAAATAGTTGTTGTATGAGCCTTAGTTTTATAAATCTACCAGTTTTTCATTCTTATTATGGTGTGTGCACATTGCTGGCTTTATTTTCCTTTAAAAATCCAAATTACATATATACATACATACATACATACACACATATATGTGCACATATAGTTCTAGTCGGGCTGTGAGCTAAGGATGGAACTACTAATTGAAGGGTCAGCAGGTTGAATCCACTAGCTGCCTGAGAGAGCAAGATGAGACGCTTGTTCTTGTAACAACTCACAGTCTCAGAAACCCTCATTCAGGAGGGTCGCTTTGAGTCAGAATCAACTTGATGTGAGTGGGTTTGGGGTCTCTTTATTTTTTAGGCATGTACATACTTTATTGTTTAAAATACAGAACTGGGCTGACTGAGTTATCCTTGGCAACTTTTGTCTTTTTATACAGCTCAGGATTTGCAACTAATTTAATGGTGCTAAACATGGCTCTGAGAAGAATAATCTGCATGTGAACACCTGGCCTTGCTAAATATTTGGCAATGAAATTGATATTGTTATGCAACTCTGATGCATAGCCAGGTTGGAAGTCACTGATAGAGATGATCTATTTGTTTCTAGGCTCTTTAAAACTCATTAGAATTTTAAATCAAGTTCTATAGCTGTGTAGGACTTTTGGATTCTTTTTCAAAGAAGAATGTGAGCAGGAACTTAGGTTTGTTCCATGGTATTATAGGAGCTTAGTGTGACAAGGAAGAGCCCTGGTAGATCAGTGGTTGGCCCCACACCTGCCGTCCTTGCCTCTAAGGAGCACTCCAGCCGTACTTCTGCTGAGACAAACCAGTTTGTCCTTTGAGCAGTGCATAGTACTTTCAATATTCTTCTCTAACACCACAATTCAAATACATCGGTTCTTCTTTCATCTTTCTTATTCCATGTTCAAGTTTCATAAGCACAGGAGGCAATGGAGAATAGAATGTTTGGGGCCAGGAATGACAATGCAGAAAATGGTAAATAGCATACGACTTTTGAACATCAGGTACAGTGGTGGTGAGATCCCAAAGGACCCATTTTGAACTGCTGGAGCACAACTTGAACTTTTCCGTTCACAAGCTGCCATTTTCTCAAGATGGACTAATTTGGAATCCAATGAAGGCCAATTGTTCTTTATTTTGTTTTAGGGTCAAAGGTCCAGATTGGACTTCTGCATTATAGTTGGAGTTTCCACCGAAGGAAATAGATGCTTCTACCATCAATCATCTAGAGAAGACTTCCATTTGAGGCACATAAACTAGATGTACTAAAGACAGATTTTGTTCTATGGGATTCTAGATAGTTGGGATGAGAATCCAACGATAACACACTTGAAACTGACCTTTACCTAGGGTCACTCTTCCTTTGAACGTTTCAGTCCCGATATCTCAAACTATGAACCCAAACATTCTCTAACTTACACACTTCACTCCTCTGCTTCTTCCTTTTTCAGAGTTTTCTATTTATTTCCACTGGCCTTCTGGTGAGGCGGAGGGTGGGGGAGGTGGGAAGGATGCAGGGTGTAGTCTGATGCTAGTACCTTTGTCTGGCTGCTTTCTGCATGTCACCATGCTTAGCTGTTGGTCCTTGCTCTAGCTATTGCTATGAAGCAGTGCAAAGATTTGAACCCAAGTTGCAGGTGGCTCCTATCTTCAGAGTCCTGCCCAAACTCCAGGAGAGTTTTCTAGCAACCAAGCGGTATCTTGCTACCGAGAATCAGCTTTGCTCTAAATGGCAAACCCAGAGAGCCTAGAGCTCTGAGAAGAGACTGTATGGTTTTCTTAAAGATGGAAAAAGTTCATCAAATTCTCCTTTGGATTTCCCCCACCCTTTACCATGGACATAATACACCTGGAGATTGTTCTTCCAGTTCATTCTGTGAAGACGGAGAGTAACAAACTTTGTAGTCCTCCCTCCCCTCGCTGCTTGTCATCATTCCTCTTGCTGTTTGATTATTCAGGAAAAATTATTCCAGATAATTCCGCAAGCTGGCTCCCAGTGTACTATTTCAATTTTTCATGATTTTTATGGTTTTGGGAACTTTTGAAGAAGCCCCATGGTGCGATGACTAAGGGTTTGGCTGATCCCCCAAAGGCTATTGACTTGAGTCCACCCAGCAGCTCTGAGCAAGAAAGAACTGATTAGCTGCTCCTATGAGGATTACAGTTTAAGAAACCCTATTGGACTGATCTTTTGTGTCCATAGAACTGCGAGGGGTCAAAATACATGTGTCCTTACCCACCAACAGCAGCAGCAGCAACAGAGTAGTCTTAGAATGAACGGACAGCTTTCAGTTATATAGAGATTTAATTAGCAGAGCAACCTTAGTGGATCAGGTTAGTGGATCTATAGCTAAATTTGGAAATAATTTATATAACATGTCAAATTTAAGTGAAGTCACTTGGAGTCAATAGGAAGAAATATAAATCCAAGCAAGTCCTAATTTCTGAGTAAGACCAGTTCCTGAGTTGAATCTAGGGATAGATTGAAATAGGTGCAGACACAGACTATTCTTATTGGGCCTTTCTGTAGTTCAAGGAATGGTCCAGAGACTTTCTCATGATCTCAGAGCTGCTCGTGCCACAAGCAAAGATGCGTGTGATGCAGAACTTGCTGAGAGCAGAATTTGGTTCCATCATTTCAAAGTGAGGACCAAGTTATATAACATGAAAGGGCAAGAATGAAGGGGCCAAAGGTCAGGTTTTCTAACCTGGGACCATACTGTGTTAAGTTGACAAAATCCAAAAGTCAAATAAAAGAAAAGAAGATCTTTTCTGGGAAGTGATGAATCTATGGACTTCCCAAAGAAAACCTGTAGGTAGAGGGTGGTCTGCATTTTCTAGATATTTACAAATAAAGAATCTGAAGCCCAGAATAGTTAACTATCATGTCCAGGTAACACAGCTAATTAGTGGTAGAGCCTGAAAGAACACTTGTCTCTCTTGACTTTACTCAAAACCCATTGATTTTGTCCAACTCCCTCAGTTTATCCCGTGATTAAATATGAAGTTGAAGATTTCAGTGAGTAAATAATCACTAGTCAAGAAGTCACACCAGAGTGAGAAGATTGTAGGAGAAAAACAGCAAGAAGAGAGCTGCAAAACTAAAATAATAGGCTGGATTAATCTTTTTAGGTTGAAGGAAATAAGAGCTATCTCTCCAATCATGGAGAGTGGAGAAAGAGGAGGGATATAGTTGTGGAACTTGGGTGCTTATTTGGTATTTAGCACAGGAAATTGTGTAAGAATAGAATTTTAAGAACTATTAACCATCAGTTACCATTTTTCACACACTATTCATACGACAAAGGATGGAAAGGTCCAATAAGTTGCTTATCTCATAGACAACTAACATGCTGTTAAATAACTATATTGCTCTTTTAATTGCTGGGGAAGAGGGTGGGTCTGTTAAAACAGTACAATAAACAAGGCACTACAGAGAATCCAGATAACAGCCAACAGACCTGGTTATAAAAAGATTAAAGGAACTTGAAGTGACCAAACAGTAGAAACAGATAACAGACAACTGCAAGTTCTAAGGGCTGAGTGAGGAAGCTGATGAACCTTTCAGACTGCAGCCTCCAACTGTCTGAAGTGGAAGGCTGAGTAAAAATTCAAGCTGGTGTCTTAACTTGCTAGGATACTTTGGCAAAACAATTTTATGAGCAACCTCACCCCCTCAAACCAAACTCACTGCCATTGAGTTACTGCCCCAATTCATGGCAACCAGATAAACAACAAAAAGAAACACTGCCCTGTCCCATGTTCATGAGTGCTGGTATGCTTGAGTCTATTGGTGTTTCCATTATGTGTTTCGAGTACTTTACAACCTAAGGTGCTCATCTTTCAGCACTGTGTAAGACAATATTTTTCTGATATCTATACAATTGTCTTTGGCTGTGTTAGTCTGGGTAGACTAGAGGAACAAATTCAAGGACACGCATATCGATATAAGGAAAAGGTTTATATACAAAAGGAATGGGACGTGGAGAAAGCATCCTAGCCCAGTCCAGTTCAAAGTCATAAGTCCGATATTAACCCATATGCCCGAAATCAGTCTATAAAGTCTCCTTCCGACTCACGAAGCCACAGGTCAGTGGGTGCAGAATCCCGGTGCTGGCAAGGCACCTCGCCTCCAGGGCTCAGGGTCCATCAACAGCAGAAGCACCTCATCGCTGGCAGAGGTCTCCATCTGGCCGCCCCAGCTTCAGAGGTCTGGCTCCATCAGGGCAAAGCTGTGTGGTCTCTCCGCAGGCTCCTCCAGCTTCTCAAATGCTGCCAGCTTGTCTTGTTCGTGATTAATCGTCTCTCTAACTCACAACAACTGGGGAAGATAGTTTCTCATCTTCACAAGGGAAATACCGTGAGATTTCCCAGAAATCTCAGGAGAAAGCCATGTCCACATAGAGGCCTCATTGGCTACTCAATGGCTATCTCCAGATTAACAGGCTAGACTCCACCCCTACATTTCAATCATAAAATTAACATAAGCTCATGACTGCAACAGTCTGCAAACATTTGATCCAGAATTTTGTAACTGGCATTGTAGAAAAATCAGCTCTCACTGCATCTCTGTTAGTAACTTCAATGAACTCCTCTGGAGCTGTCTCAGGGACATGTGAATGGGCTTCTGGCAAGTGTAAATGGGGTATCATGAAGATTTCAGGAGTACTATGAAATTTCGTCTGTAAGTTTCTGCAAGTTTTTTTTCACAGAAATGATCACTGTAATTCTTTTCTCTGGTTCAATGTCATGTTCCTCAAAGAAAGCAGATGAGGTAGGCAAAATGCAAATTTTATTTCCATCCAAAAAAAAATTTTTTTTTTGCCAAAGCTGGTTTCACTAGGAGTGATTGGATCTTTTCAGACAGATTGAGGCATATTGAATTTGGTCCTTGCAGTGATGAGTTTAACTCATTCAAGATGGTAAAAATATCAGCCAATTAAGCTATTTTCTGCAGTTCACTTTTATCACTGAAAAGTACTTCAAACTGCGGTCTTACTTTCTGATTAAAAAATGTTTTGAGTTCATCACGAAGCTAAAAAATATGTTTTAAAACTTTTCTTCTCAACAACCATCTCACTTCAGTGTGAATTAGCAGAGCATTATTCAGCACATTCAACTCATTGCATAAACAGTTGACTGTTTAAAGTGCGCGTCTTCACAAAACTGATAAAACTTGTGATGCTTTTCATACAGTGAGTTCTGAGGACTTTTGATGACTCATTCAGTACCAAATGTTGAAATCCAAACCAACATCCAAGTATAACTGAAGTACCGTCTGTGTAAACACCACAAACTTTTTCCCAAGAGGTCTAATGTTCTTTCAGAAATGAACCAATTGTGTCAAATACATCACGTGCAGTGGTTGTCATTTTAAGAGGATTGCAAAAAAGAAATTCATCTTTAAAGTTGCCATCATTAATATACCTCATGCAAAACCAATAACTGTGAACTGTTTGCAATGCCTGTAGACTCATCAGTCGTATGTTAAATATTGGGAGCAGAGCACATTTAATTTCCTGGATTACCTGATCAATAATATTGGCAGACACGTCATCTATTCTTCTGTGGACAGTGTTATTAGATAAGGAAATTGCACATAATTTCATAACAAATTCATCTCCGATCATAACTGGAACAGTGTCTTTGGCGCTGGCAACAGTAAATCCTCAACAATGGTGTGACTTCATATCTCTGGCGATTCTGAGGGCCACTAAATATGAAGCTTCAACGGCTGCTATGTTTTATCTGTGGCACCTGCTACCAGTGTGAAGTCTGGCTTTCTAGAGTCCATCAGCTTTGTTTCTCAAATAGTTGGTCTCCTTGCCAGTAAAGCTAAGATGCTTGCTGTTAAAATGGCATTTTAGTTTGTTCAGCTTCATAGATTCAGCTACTAGAACTTAACAACAAATAACACATTACAGTTTTTCAATTCCTGCTGTAATTATTGAGGTAAAACCTTACTGAAAAAATTCTCACTCTATTTTCTTTTCTAAAAGTGTTTCTCTACACAAGTCATTGTCATGGAATGGTTTGCTAATGAAAATAATATACAACAATAGCTTTAATAATACAAAAGATGGTACATGGCATAGTTCAGTCACTGTAGCTCATTAAAGTTTCCTGTGATTTATCATTGTGGATTTTTTTTACGTACCTGTTACTATCACAAGAGGACAGTATTGACATCAACTAGAGCTGACTATAAAAAGACCAATCAGCTTTCAGATTAAGTTTCCATGATACCTACATATATATATATATATATATATATATATATATATATTTTTTTTTTTTTTTTTGCGGGGGGGAGTAGTTGATGATTTTACAGTCCATGATTTTATATTTACCCAGTAATTATGATTCATCAAGTGTCATTTTACCTCCAATACTGCTGCTCTCAACACAGAAGCTGCTCTCTGCACATGTGTGACTGGTCTGCATGGGTACATTATGATGCCAACTCTGTCACATACACCTATATTTGTATGAGGTGTATGTGATGGGATTGGTGCGATGATGTCATCACATCGGGTACTTGTAGGCGGGCGTATCTGCATGTGACGGACCTACCTGGAGACAGAGGAGCAGCGTCTCGGCTCCTAAGATCCTCGGAAATATGCATTTTCCTATGCTATTGGGCAACCCCTGTGTAAGGGTAATTTGGTCTCCCAAAGGGGTCGCGACCCTAAAGTTGAGAATTGCTGGTCTAAATGATTGCCTCTCAGTTCTGGACTCACAAGACTCTTCTGATAGATGGAGAAAGAGATACAAGGAGAATCTTACAGTTCAACTTAAATCCCGTGCTGTAAGAAGTACCTGGGTAGTGCACTGGCTCAGTCCTCAGCCAGATTGGGTGGTAGTTCCAGAACACTCTGAGACACATAGGAGCACCGTGAGTTGGAACTGACTCCATGGAAGTGGTGACATACAGTGTTCTCAAGAAATAGAAAACAAACACACGGTTAGGCAGCATCTCCTTAACTAGTCACTTTGCTTGTTGTTGTTGTTGCTGTTAGGTGTTGTTCAGTTGGTTCCAACTGGTAGAGAGCAGAAACGCAGCAGAAGGAAACATCGCCCAGTCCTGCACCATCCTCACAATGGTTACCCTTGAGCCCACTGTTGCAGGCCCTGTGTCGATCCATCAGATGGAGAGTCTTCCTCTTTTGCCCTGCCATCCTACTTTACCCAGCATGAGTTCATTTTTGAAGAACTGGTCTCCCAATTTTAAGGAGCATTCTGGTTGTACTCTTTCTAAGGTTCTTTTAATTCTAAGAACTTACCAGCACAGACAGTTTTACCTCTATGGCATGGATACTCAAAGGACTTGGCTCGTTTGGACAAAGCCATTTCACTAGCGAATTGATGATGGACCAGGATTGTTCCCCCGGGTTGTGCCTTGACTGTTCATTTTCCATATACCACAACATATATCTACACCTTTTCATTTCATTTGCTCCAAGCAAAGTTGGAGCTCAGCGAGGTAAAGTAGGTGTCTGGTGAAGGCAGGTCAGCTTTTTTGGTGGTTGTTGTTTAGTTTATGTATACTTTATTCCAAGGTATCGTATTATATGTTTCCCCAGAACTTTTTAAAGAAAGTTGGAGAGAAGTTGCCTGCCTCTGCACTCCAAACTTTGTACAGCAAGCCATGGCTTCCTCTCACTATCAGATACATTTTAGCATCCAAACTGCATTCAAGACCCTTTCTAGTTTGCCTCCCACCTAATTCTTTTGCATAAGAAATTTTTATTGTGAACAATAACAAAATCTAGAAAAGTACACAAAGTATGTGTATGCAATTTAACAAATTAAGATATACGAGATTCTAATTATCCCATGGGAAGTGTTCTTGTGGCAGAGTGGCCTATTGCTGGGCTGCTAAATACCAGATCAGAGGTTCATTGGAGCGAGAGAGATTTCTAGCCCTGTCAACTCTCAGGGACAGCTCTTCTCTGTCTGATAGGCTCACTGTGAGTGGGACTCCACCTGCTGAAGGTAGGATTAAGTACCTGTTCCTTCTAGGTAGAGTGTCATCTCTTGACCTTTCCAAACACTTTAAGAAGAAAGCAGAGTTGGACAGTGAAGGGGTAGACCAGGTAAAGAAATTGCTCAAGTTCCACAGTCACACATAAAGAGAGATGGAGACTGAGACTGAGAGCTGGCTCACAGTAGAGATGCACTTTCACTGCTTGGCAAAATATGCTTGCCTTGCATCAGTGCATTGCCAGCCTTTTCCATGGTTGCCATCTCATCAGACACAGCCTGGGCTTCAGAGCTGTTCATGCCACTTGTCCTGCTCCCAAGTGATGAAAAATGGACAGCAAAGGCCAAGAGGCAAGAGTTTTGTGTTGGGTTGAAAAAAAAAAAAACCTCGCCAAAAGACCTTTCATAATTGAGGATCACTTATCATTTGGTCCCTGGTAGAGTTCCTTGATATGTTGCCAATAAAAGTAGGCTTCATATATTGTATGGGAATTGTAAGAGTATGCCTCTTTAATGTAAAATTTAAATTAAATAGAATACTGTGTACTTCTATTTGCTGAATATTTGGAAAGAAAGCTATCTCATTACCCCCCTTTAAAGTAAAGAAATGGATGGATGGATGAATAAAAGTAAACAAATGCAAATTAGTTCAAGCAAATACAGAGCCAGAACAAAAGAGCCATGATTCCTAAATATATAGAATAAAACCTCTCTCCTTCACCTTGGCTTTGGGCTCATCTTTTTTGAGCATTACAGTTGAAGGCAGGTGATTGAGAAAAAAGATCCTTCTGAACTGGACTTCCAAATCTAACTCTGTGTGCTTGAGCAATTCACTTCATCTCATTGGACCTTAGGTTTTACCGATTGTAAAAATAGTTTTCTTTATATAAATGATGTAAAAGCAAATAACATTTTGTAAGTATATTTGTTCCGCAACATTGTGAAAAGATTCTCTTATCATTTATATTATTTAATCCCTCAATAATTTAGAGAAATCCACTGTGTAACCCTTAAAAAAATTTTTTTTTTAAATTTGGGCATCACTGCTCTCCGGCGGTGAGAGTAGGAGGCCCAGCCCCACTGCTGGAATTGAACCTCTGTCCCAGTGGGCCGCAGTCCTGCACACAACCACTACGCCACTGGGACTCAGCCTTGTGTAACCTTTTTAATTAGCGCATATTCCATTCCCATTTTGAAAAAGACTACTTACATGTACTGCACAAATGAATAGCTTCTACAAGGAATAGAAATTTAAAAAAAATAATAGCTTATGAATTTTTTAGGTAGGGGAAAAAAATCATCCAGTGTTTATGGTTTTAATTGTGAAATTTCAATCTGACTAACAACAGTCACCAACTCACTTCTCAATCCTCAGATGCTTTTCTTCCAAACTTTTATTAGTCATATTGTTTCCAGTCTCTTCCCTTAACTGAATTAGGATTAGAAAAATGGGAGAAGGCAGAATATCTTCCAAGTGTTAGAGAGACCAGAGCTGGCCAAGAGTCACAAAGAAATATCTTACAAGTGCAAAACAACTGCTTGTTAAAAAAAAACCTTCTGGCTGACTTTCAAGAGAAGCTGTTTAAATTCAATTGATAAATAATTCAGTTAAACTGTTGTAAGTTCAATTAAGTAGGACGTATATACACAACACTTGGTAACCTACAGTGTACCTCAATCATGTGTCACAATTCTAATTGTGTTTCAGAGGACAGGAGCAGTAGCCTGGGAGCAGAGTAGGAAGCCTAGACTCTTGCACTCAGCGTAATGCTTTCGTGATCCATATGTCTGACTGGGTATGCAAGTAGTCTGATATACTTTTCTGAGCAGTATTCTACTCTATGCACGGACACTACAATTTTCTTATCTATTTACTTGTCGATGAACATTAAGTTGCTCTCAGCTGGATGATGATGAATAAAGCTACTCTAGACATTTATATGTAAGTTTTGGGTATAAACATGCTTTTAATTTTCTTGGGTTGATACCTTGAAATGGAATGATTGTTTTATATGGAAAGTGTACATTTCACTTTAATATTTCATTGCTAACCTGTTTCTCAAAGTGGTTCCACCATGTGACATATCTACCGGCCAGGTCTGCACCTTTACCGTGTTTCCCCCTTCTCAGCAGTGCTCGGCACTGCCAGACTTTTACATCAGCTATTCTGGTGGGCATGTACAAACATCACTGGATCGTTTTAATCTGCATTTCCTTAGTCACTAATGATATAGAGCATCTGTTAGTGAAATCTACATATTTGCCATCGAACTTTCTCTCCTTGGGTGAAGGAGCTTTTGAAATATCTTGCCCATTTTTAATGCTCCCTTATGTCATTTTAAAAGTTATTGAGTTTTGGAGTTCTTTCATACAGCCTGAGGATAATTCCTGTATCACCTGTAAGATTTGTGTATGGCTTGGTCTTTCATTTTTTAAAATGTTGCCTTGCTAAGGGGAGAAGTTTTTATTTCAGTAGAGTATAGTTTGTAATTATTCATTTATTGTTTATGTTCTTTTCATCCTTAACTCAAAGTCATAGAGATTTTCTCCTCTCTTCTTCAGGCTTAGCTGTAGCGTTTATGCTTAGCCCTGTGAGCCATTTGGTTAAATTTTGGCACATGGTGGCAAAGTTCATTAATAATTTTTGCATATATACTCAATTTTCCCATGCCATTTGTTGACAAGAAATTTCCTCCATTGACCAATTATGGCATATTCATCAGGCAAAAATATCAATTGATTGCCTGTTAACAGATCTATTTCTGATTTCTTTGGTTTCATTGATCTCTGTGCTTCCTCAAGTCAGCCTTGTGCGTCATTTTTGCTAAGGCTTGAAATGAAATGATGGAAGATCTGCAATGCTGCACTCTTCATAAAGTGGTCAGGCTTGGATGCACTGGGAAGGAATATTTCTTTCTCTCACAGGAGTACGACGAACACCAGTCCATTTTCTGGGAGCTTCTCATAATAATTTATATCAGCAGCCACTAATCCCTCCAATATTCCAAGTGCTCATTATATGTTCGTGCTTTCATGTTCTCTTGCGAATGAGTCCCTTAAAGGGATTGCTTCATGTCTATGATATGTGTGTCATTTGTCATGGAGGTCACTAATCCAGGTCCCTGGCACCGTGGGAGGCAAGGGGGCGGCATTCCTGAACAGCTCCCTTTCAGACTGTCAAGTGTTCTTGCTCTCCCATGGTTTGCCAGCGCTTGGCAGCCTGGACCCTCACCGCAGAGGCTTTGAAAACAGGTTGTGGAGGTTCCATTTGAAATGGCAAAGAGCTCACTTTTAAGTCCTGGGAATTCCAGGGAAAGGAGAGTCACTTTCACCAATTCAGCCCATGGAAATGAGGAATCAAAAACATTAGTCATGCGGACTATTATGTCACAAATGAAGGGGAATTATGCTGAAGACAGAGCCCTATCCTTGTCTTTTGAGCACAAGGACCCTCCCCTCTGTCACCAAAGGGATTTTTTTTTAACAGAACTCTTCATTTGCCAGGGTACTTTCTCAGTGGAAGAAGTATGTGTTAAAGCACCCATCATTTCATTATTATGCAGTTACAGACTTCTGGTTCCTCAAACTTGTGAAGGATGCAACTTGATAAATCTGAGTGTAATGGTGAGGGACAAGTGTCTTTGCATAATAGCAGTTCATTTGTTCAGACATATTATTGTTGGAATGTAGCAAAGTACCAGCTAAAAAGTTATCCCATCCCCAGAAAGTGAATTCCACCCTTGCGCATTTTCATAGCATAAAATACTGAACAAAACTTCATTTTACTTTGTAATTCAGAATCTATTGAGAGGTGCCGTGTTGTTTGCCCTTGTCCTAACTGGTCACAAATGATAAAACCAGTGTTCATTTGAGTAGTCTTACTGTTGGTATGCTTTTTTTTTATCTATAATGCCATTATTGAACAGCTCTGTTAAAAAAAATTATAAACCTCCTGGAATTGTGAGAAGAGTGAGAGCAGGGGGACGCTAACTGAGGAGGCCAAAGGTTTCTCCTGTGAGTAAAGTTCACGATGTTTTCCACATAATTTTCCAATGTATTTTGTCTCCTCTGTTACTCAGAGGTTCTTGGCAAGTGTAGTTGGTAGTTACAATTGTCCCTCCTCTCCACTCTACATGTTTTTTTTTTTAAAGAAAGAAATTGGCAGGTCAATAAATATCTGGATCTATATATCTTACATCTCATCTGAGATAAATAGCTTAAAATTTTAGGGCTAGGTTTGCCACAAAGTAAGATATTTTGGCTTAAAGGGGTTTTGATTTAAAAATTGGTTGTTATTCATTCTTTTTATCCTCTTTATTGATGCTGGGATCTGCTTCCATGAGCGACTAATTATTTCCTATGGCACCTGTATGATTTCCTCTTAGTTTCTTAGAATAACTGTTACATTCACATTCTTCTCTTTAAATACATCTCCTCTGATGTAACTTTTGATGTCTAAAGTGATAGACTTTGGAATCCAAGTTGATTGAAGCTTTCTTTGAATTTTTTTTCTTGTGGTAACATATATACCAATGCAAAAATCTGCCATTTTCACTAGGCTTCCACTCAAGTACTCCCTCAATGCAAGAACATTTTGATCTATTAAACTGGCATTCCTTGATACTCACCTTTCTGACATGATCACTGAAGACAAGTGTGCACATAAGTAAATGTGATGAAGTAAGCTGATGGTGCCTGGCTATCAAAAGATATAGCATCTGGGGTCTTAAAGGCTGGAAGGTAAGCAAGTGGCCATCTAGCAACAAGAGCCACATGGAAGAAGCATACTAGCCTGTGTGATCACAAGGTGTCAATGAGATCAGGCATCAGACAGCAAAGAACAAAAAAACAGCACTGTGCTCACCTTTCTGATACAATTGCTGAAGACGAATGTGTGCATAAGCAAATGTGGTGAAGAAAGCTGGTGGTGCCTGGGTGTCAAAAGATATAGTGTCTGGGTCTTACAGACTTGAAAGTAAACAAGTGGTCATCTAGCTCAGAAACAACAAAGCCCACATGAAAGAAGCACACCAGCCTGTGTGATCATTAGGTGTTGAAGGATTCAAGTATCAGGCATCAAGGAACAAAAAAATCATATCATTGGGAATGAGGGGGAGTGCAGATTGGGGACTCAAAGCCTATCTTCAGGCAACAGGACATTCCCTTGTAGAAGGGTTGTGGGGAGGAGAAGAGCCAGTCAGAGTGCAGTGTAGCAAAGATGACACATACAACATTCCCCTAGTCCTTAAATGCCTCTTCTCCTCCACCATCTCACCCCACTATCATGATCCCAATTCTACCTTACAAATCAGTTGGCACCAGAGGATGTACACTGGTACAGATAACAACTGGAAACACAGAGAATCCATGACATTTGAACATTTTAGGACTAGTGGTGAGAGTGGTGATACCGGAGGGTGGAGGGAAGGTGGGGTAGAAAGGGAGAACTGATTACAAGGACCTACATATAATCCCCTCCCTGGGGGATGGACAACAGAAAAGTGGGTGAAGGGAGATGTTGGGCAGTGTAAGACATGACAAAATAATAATAATTTATAAATTGTCAAGGATTCATGAATGGGGGGAACAAAGGAGTGGGAAAATGAGGATCTGATACCAAGGACTTAAGTAGAACACATTTTTGTTTTTGCTACACCGTACCCTTATTGGTTTGTCTCCTCCCTGGCCCCTTACAGGGGAAGTCCATTATCTACAAATAGGTTTTGAGTCCCCAACTTATCCTCTTTTAAAATAGTATAATTTTAACTCCTTATACCTGATCCCTTAGTTACCTCATGGTCACATAGGCAGTGTCCCGAAGAACCCCCAAACAGACTTGGGATGCGGTGGTGAGCAGGGTTGGGCACCTCATCACACTTACCTGAAAACATTCATAAGGGGCAGCAGACAGACCTGGAACTATTTATAGGCTTCTTCTTCTTCTTCTTCTTCTTCTTCTTCTTCTTCTTCTTCTTCTTCTTCTTCTTCTTCTTCTTCTTCTTCTTCTCTTGATGTATACCTAAATAAGACAGGCGGGATAAACAATCCTGAGGAGAAAACAACAGGATCAAGGGTTTCATTGGGACATAGGAGAGGAGAAGGTGGGGGAAAGGAAGTGGGGAACCAACAAACCCAGGAATAAGAGAACAACAAGTTATCTAAACTTGATGGTGAGGAGGGTGTAGAATGACTGGGGTGGGGTTTGATCAAGTACCATATAGCCGAGGGGAATTATTGAGAGTCAAATGAAGGTTGACCATAATCGTGGGACAGGAGAAAAGTTACAGGGAATAGAGGAAAGAACTGGGGGGGGGGAAAGACATTTATAGAGGTATAAATATAGGCTTACATGTGTAAATATGTTTATTTATGACAATAGGTATATAGGTCTATGTACACAGATTTATACGTTAAGTATTAAGGTAACTGACTGGTGTTGGATCTCCACACAAGTACTCCCTCAATGCAAAAACATTTTGTCTTAATATCTTGCATTCTGTGATGCTCACCTTCCTGGCACAATTGCTGAAGACAAAAGGGGTCCATAAGCAAATATGGTGAGGAAATCTGATGGTGCCTGGCTATTAAAAGATATAGTGTCTGGATTCTTAAAGGCTTGAAGTTAAGCAACCATCTTGCAACACTCATGTGGAGGAAGCACTGCAACCTGTGTGATCATGAGGTATTGACAGATTCAAGTATCAGGCATCAGAAGACCCAAAATAATCATATCAATGTGAACAATATGGGTCACAAAGAAGGGATGACTCAATCAGGGTGCAGAGCAGCACCCACGAAACACACAACATTTCTCTAGTTATTTAATGCTTCCTCCCACCCCACTCTCATGACCCCCGTTCTACCTTACAAATCCAGCTAGAGCAGAGCATATCCAGTGGTGCAGATAAGAACGCTCAACACACGGTATCCAGGACAGATAAACCCCTCAGGAATAGTAATGGGAGTAGTGATAGCATGAGAGTAAGGGGGGTGGTAGGGGGGAAAGGTGGGGGGAACAATCACAATGATTGATGTATAACCACCACCACCCACCTCAAGAGGGACGAACAGCAGAACTGTGGGTTAAAGGAGAGAGTGGATGGTATAAGATAGGAAAATAATAGTAACTTATAATTTACCAAGGATTCATAAGGGTGGGAGGTAGGGAAGGGAGGGAAAAAAGGAGGATTTGATATCAAGGGCTCAAGAGAAAGAAAATGTTTTGAAAATGATGATGGCAGCATATGTACAAAGGTGCTTGACACTACTGATGTTTGGGTTGTTATAAGAGCTGTAGGAATCCCCAATAAAATGATTATTATTTTTTAAACCTGCCATTTTAACTACTTTGAAGCAATAAAATTCTATGGCATTAATCATACTCGCAATGGCATGCAACCACCACCAACCACTGTTACATTCCAAACTTTCTCAGCTTTCCAAACAGAAATCCTACCCATTAAGCAACAGCTCTTCATTTACACCTCCCTCCACCCGTCCATGATAATCATTGATCTGCAATCAGTTTCTAAGAATTTGACTGTTCCAGATAGTTCATATAAGTAGACTCGTGCAATATTTGTCCTTCTGAAATAACTCAAATGTTGTTGAGGGCCGTTTGGTGTATCCACTCATCTATTAGTCATCACTGGGATAGTTTCTATCTTTTGCCAATTGTGAATAGTGCTTTCTATTAACATTGGTGTGGACGTACTTCCAATGCTTTTGGGTCTAGACTATGTTTAATTTTTAAAAATCACCTTATCTTATTTATTGTCAATAAGTTCTGCCTAGTAGCAAGTGAGTGCTAGAATGAGCCTCATATGTCCAAATGGTTATGAAAAGATGAATGTATAATTGATATCAGTCTCTAA
The DNA here is from genome assembly GCA_004026705.1 of Nesogale talazaci. Lineage (NCBI taxonomy): Eukaryota > Metazoa > Chordata > Mammalia > Afrosoricida > Tenrecidae > Nesogale > Nesogale talazaci. The sequence goes on from PVJH01005871.1 coordinate 72,135, forward strand.
ATGTAAACATATGCAAAAACTTTTTGACTGCTGTTTAATATTAATGTTCCCACTTGCTGAGATGCTGAGTTGGGGGCATTAGTGCATAGTGCTAGGGAAATAATATTAAATGTGTTGTCACAGGGAATGCAGTTGTACTTTTCACAAGGCCCTCAAGAATTATTCACATTAGTTTTAGTGTGTGGCATCATGCCCTGGTGGAGTAGGAAGCCCAGGCTTGCTCCCAGAGAGCTGCTGCTGGATTCGAACCGCCAACCCCATGGGCAGCAGTCCCGCACACAATTACTAGGCCACCAGGGCTCAGCCTGCACATTAGTTTTATCCCCCAAGGCCACTACTTTCCAAAATACAGAAGTAGCAGCAATACCGTCCAGTGTCCCAGGCATTTGACACAAATCTAACACCACCCCTGCTTGAGTGGTGTCCAACTCAGAGTAGTGCTGGTTTTACCAACCTGTAAATATTTACAGAAGCAGAGTGCCCGTCTTTCTCCCATGGAGAGGCTAGTGGGTTCAGACTGCGAATCTTTGGATGAACAGTGCAGTGCTTAGCTCATAAGCTACCCGGGGGGGGGGGGTCACGCCTGACCCTACACCTTCATTTTTGAGTAACTTTGACCCAAACTGTTATACAGAATATTGTTTTAGGAGATGTTAGCAGTGCTATGTAAATAAAAGTTTCTATTGGAAAAAAATAGCAGGTGAGGGCATATATCCTACCATGTAGTAATATACGCAGTTGCCCGCTTTGAGAAAAAAAAATTCTTTTTTAGACATCACAGACAGAGAGAACCCAAAAGAATAAAGAGATTTCTGGAAGATTCCAGTGCAAAACCTCTGATTTGGTGCTGGGTGCTCCAGGGATCTAGCACTCAGCAGTGCTAATCCACCTGCCCTTCTAATCAAGAAAATGCTGAGTCTGTGGCATCTGCTGAGATCACATTCCAGATTTAGTACCTGTGGCAGTCATGTGCTTATGTTAATTTTATGATTGAAATGTAGGGGTGGATTCTAGCCTGTTAATCTGAAGATAGCCATTGAGTAACCAATGAGGCTTCTATGTGGGCATGGCTTTCACCTGAGACTCCTGGGAAATCTCGCGGTATTTCCCTCATGAAGATGAGAAGCTATCTTTTCCAGTTGTTGGGAGTTAGTCTCAGAGACGATTAATCACGGACAAGCCAAGCTGGCAGCGTTCAAGAAGCTGGAAGAGCCGGCGGAGAGGCCACACAGCTTTGCCCTGAGGGAGCCAGACCTCTGAAGCTGGGGCGGCCAGATGGAGACCTCTTCCAGGGATGAGTTTCTTCTGCTCTTGATGGACTCTGAGCCCTGGAGGTGAGGTGCCTTGCCAGCACCGGGATTCTGCACCCACTGACCTGTGACTTCGTGAGTCGGAAGGAGACTTTATAGACTGATTTTGGGCACATGGGTTAATATCAGACTTATGACTTTGGACTGGTCTGGACTGGGATGCTTTCTGCATGTCCCATTTCTTTTTTTATATAAGCCTTTTCCTTATACCTATATGCATATCTCTGAAATTTGTTCCTCTAGTCTACCCGGACTAACACAATATCCACCCTGCCAGTTGAGAATGCATGGTGAACATTCAACTCAAAATCGCAACCCCCTGCCACTGAGTTGGTTCCAAATAACAGGGTCTGTATCTGGCAGAGGAGATCTGTCCCTGGGGGTTTCCAGGACTGTAAATCTTTATGGGACTAGAAAGCCTCCTTCTCCCACAAAGCAGTTGGGGCTTTCGAACTGCTGACCTCGTGGTCTGCAGAACACGCCACACCACACCATAGTAGCAAATAACCTACTCCACCACACTAGCGCATTGCCCACTCTCGCACATTAACATGACATGAGTGTTCTTTCACCTGTCAAAGGCTTTTCCCCCTTCATTTATAGCCCTTCTTTTAGTCTGCGCACTGTACAACTGATCCCTGATTGTTTCATAGAAAAAGATACTGCTAACAGTGATGGATATATTGGAAAACTAAGGAAATTTCAACCTCAGTGCTTTTCACTCACATGAGCACCTAATAAAGTTATTCACGTTCACACTTACTTTTTTCCCCCTTACAGAAGGCCTCGTTGTTATGCAAACATCAGGTCCCCAAGACCTGCCTCTGTCCATGTGTTGCTAATGGGTCATCTGCCTAGGGAGAATGTGACCACAAACAACTCATTTGACATCTTTTCTACTCTGCGTACATCCAGAGAATGCCTTCTTGTTTTCACTGATTTCCCAATTTGATTTTGTTACTGATTCTACCATGCTGCTTCACCTGGGGCAGGATGATTCTGCTGCCAAAATATTGTCCTATAGGGTGAGTTTTCTTGTGCTGAGCGAATCTCTGCCTTTTACAATTTAGGACAAGCTGTGACTCTTCCCTCCAGTCACACAGCAGGCACAGCTACCAGGTATTTGCACCTGCTGGTCAGTTCCTGCTGTTCTGTGTGATCGAGTCAGTTCTGATTCACAGAGGGTCTGTATAGAACAGAGGACAGTACTACCTGCTCCTGGGTATGTTGGTGTTTGGGAGCCCATCTCCTTGAGGGTCTTCCTCATTTTTACTGACTCTATACTTTACAAACCATTATGTCCTTTCCCAGGGCCTGATCTTCCTGACAATACATCCAAAGTATACGAGATGAATCTCTCCACCCTCACTTCTCAGGAACATTCTGGCTAGACTTCTTCCAACAAAGATTTGTTTGGTCTTCTGGAAGACAATGTTACTTTCAATGTTCTTTGCCCAAACTGCAATTCAAGTACATCGATTCTTCTACAGTCTACTCTTCTTTATTCATTGTGTCCAACTTTCATAAGCATATGAGGCCATTGAAAATACCCAGGTTTGGGATCAGGTGCACTTTGGTCTTCGCAGTGTCATGTTTGTTCTTTAACACTTAAAGAGACCTTTGTGCAGAAGACTCGCACAATGCAATACATTATTTGATTTCTTCACTGCTGCTTCCATGAACACTGGTTGTGGATCCAAGGAAAATGAAATTTTTGATAATTTCAATATTTTCTCTACTGATCAAGGTATTATCTATTGGTCCTCTTGTGAGGATTTCCCCCTCTTTATATTGAGTTGTAATGCATACTGAAGGCTGTGGTCCTTGATCTTCATCAGCAATTGCTTCAAGTCTTCCTGGATTTCAAACTAGGTTGTCTGTCTCATCTTTATATTGTAGGTTGTTAATAAGCCTTCCTCCAATCTGATGCTGAGTTTTACTTCATATAGTCCACATTTTCAGTTTACTTACTCAGCATACAGACTGAATATATTTTCATAGTGAATAAAATACAAAGTTAACATCTTTGGGGTATTCTCTGCTTTCAGCCAAGTTCTATTTGATGTCAGCAATAGTACTCCTTGCCTTGTGCCCGCTTTGGAATCTGGCTTGAATTCCTGGCAGCTCAGTGTTGCTGTTAACTATTGTTGACTTATCATTGGAAAATTTTTACTGGCAAATGACACGTCCATAATTTCTGAATGGTGTCCCCTCTCTTTGGAAGAGGCACAGATGGAGATCCCGTCTTGTCAGGGGGGATATGCAGCAGTCACTCTTGTCTGGGGGCTGGTGGATGAGGTATCAAATGTGGCAGACTTCTCTGGGTCTGAGAACCTCTGTGGTTGCTAGTCTAGTGCTGCTGAGTCGGTTCTGATGCAGCACAACCCCATGTAAAGCAGAATGAAACAGGTCCTTGCTGTCCACACACGGTTCTTATGGTTGCGTCCATTGTTGCAACCACAATGTCAATCCGTCTAGTCGTGGGTCTTCCTCGGTTTTCACAACCCCTCTACTCTTCCCAGCATCGTGCCACTCTTGGGGGACTGGTCTCTCCTAAGAACAAGTCCAAAATATGTGAGGTGAAACCCCACCATTCTTACTTCTAAGAAGCACTCAGCTTGTACTTCTTCTAAGACAGACTTCTTTGTTCTTGTGGCAGTCCATGGTACTTTCATGATTCTTCTCGAACTCCATAGTTCAAATGCCTTGGTTCTTCTTCAGTATTCCAATTTCACGAATGTCTAACTTGCACATGCCTTTGAGACCACTGAAAACATCATAACTTGGGACAGGACACGCCTTAGTCCTCAAAGCCACATGCTTGCTTTTCAATATTTTAAAGAGGTATTGTGCAGCAGATTTACCCAATGTGATTCTCATTAGGAGGGGGTGTGTGCATTTAATTTGCTAAGATTTTTTTCCCTCCAGTTAGTTGTGCCCTCAAATATTATCAAAAAATACAATCACTAGGAACATTTTATGTTTGTGAGAGTCACAGGTTTGTTAATGTTAAGGTGAACTGAACTTTCCTTGACTCTAAATGCATTTCTCTTCTCTGCCTTTTTCTCCTCTTGTTTGATTCTTAACATTTGGCGATTTGAGTCCACCCAACTGCTCTGCAGAAGAAAGACTGGGCAAACAGCTCACATAAAGAAAATCTCCGCAAGAAGCACGACTGTTTCTCTCAGAGTCACAGGGTGCCAGAATTGATGCCATGGTCCCCAACAACTGCTATTAATTTGATGATTAAAAACAAAAGAACAAAGCCATTTGAGAGACACTGGTAGCTGAGCAAATTTTCGAACATGGTAACACATTGCATGAACTTGGGGAATTTCATACAGGCAGAATTGGTGCATGGTGGTAGATGCCTATCACGATTATGGCATGGTGATACTGCTCACAGCTTACAGGCATACTCATCTGCTATCGCCCTGAGGGTCAGTTGCCAGATGGAGACAAGGACTTGCTTCCATGTGGCTTGCGCTCCACACTCCCAGCACGTGTTTTGGTTTTAGTTGTCAGGTGAAGGCAATACACAGTGGGGAAAGCACCCTCTGAGGCTGGTTTCCAGGACTGTGCTGAAAAGGAACCGACTCGGGATGGGATGGGCCCCCTCCCTCTGCTCTGCAAGCTGGCCAACCGCCCTCTTCTCTGGAAAACCAACCACTTTTCTTTTTTTTTCTTTTGGGGGGGGGCATCATTGCCCTCTGGTGGTCGTGGGAGCTACCCAACCTTGCTCCTGGATTTGAACCTCCAAGCCCGTGGGCCGCAGTCCTGCACTCAACCACGACGCCACCGGGGCTCAGCCCCGACTTTTATTTTCTTATTACTGTTTTGTGTAATGCTTGTTTTAACGTTAAGTTGCATTTATTTGGCTTTATAGTATATCTGTAAGTAATTAAGACCAACTACTCTTAAACACACTCCTCTAGGAACAAACTGCAAAGCGTTGCTCAGAAGTCCTCACGAAGTTCTCCAGTGCGAAGGGCTACTGTGTCGCTCCTTTGTGTCATGCTGGGTTGACTAGAGAACTACATTCAGGGACACTCATGTGTAAGAGAGAGAGAGAGAAAGCTTTAGATCACAGAGCAATTGTATATTGAGAAAACATCCCAGCCCTGACCAGATCAAGTCCGTAAGTCTGAAATTAGCTCATCTGTCCTATAAGAGCCCAATGTCCATTACCAGTCCAAAAATTCCTCTTCAGACTCATGCAATGATGCCACATGCAGGAAGATCACAGGCTAGTGGGAGCAAAGTCTTGTGGATCCAGTGGGGGTGGAAGCATCCCCGTCCTGGCGTGAGTCTCCACATGGCTCCCCAGCTCTCTGGGAGCCACAGAAAGGTAAAGCAGAAAGAGAGCTGGTTCTGTCTCCAGAGGGGAAGAGAGGAAGGTCTCAGGGTCCTCATGAGAAGACCGTGATTCTATTGACAGGCTAGACTCCACCCCTCCACTCTTAATACCCTCAAGTATGTAACTCAACTACCCCATCCTTCTCAGACATAGTGCTCTTGAACTTCAATGGATGTTGTGAATGAGGAGGGCTTAGATTTGTATCTGAAGAAGTTCAATGTGTTCAGGTAGTGTGATAGGTAGGTTTGTTGTGTCAGCACAGCCAATGAAGATAGGTGGGTTTGTTGTGAAAACATGGTTAATGAACACATGTGAGTTTAATTGAAGAGTGGATATATAAATGGATCTTCAGACTAGCCAGCTGCCTTGCTTGCCCTGTGCCTTGATTTACAAGCTACACTACCCATGGAACACCTAATCTGTGGACTGTGTTGCTGTGGGTTGAGGTCCCTTCAAGTCCTGCTTCACCACACTACTGGAATATACATCTCTTGAGCTGGGGACTGTCAGACCCTGTAATCTGGCTGACTGTTGGTGACCGACTTGCTGTTTACTGCCTGTGGCCAGATAGCCTGAATTGCTCTACAGAGGACTACTCAGCAGCCCTCAAGACTCCATGGACTGCCAGTCTACTAGCTGTCTCATGCATGTGAGTTGCACTGGCCATTCATACTGCTTTATAGATTAGTTAACTGTTTATTTCTTATGTTAGATATCTTATGTTAATTATTATGTTATAATAATAATTATAATTATTATTGTCCTGGTTTTGTTTCTCTAGAGAACCCTGTCTACCCAGGAAGTTAGCCTGAGAAATGTCCTCAAGGCCGCTGATTTTCTCTTTTCAGTTTCAGACTCCATGGAAAGGAATATGGTCTTTTATAATCCAGGAGGGCAATGCCATGGTGGTTCAGTGGTGGAAACCGTGTCTTCCACGTGGGAGACTCAGGATGATGCCCAGTCAGTGGCCTTCAAGTACAGCCAGCACCGGCCAACGGAGGTATGTATGTGGGGCCACCATTCTGAACAGGTGTCAGTGGAGCTTCCAGACTGAGACAGACTATGAAGAAAGTCCTGTGAACCTACTGCTGAAAATGAGCCAGTGAAAAGTCTGCGGCTCATTATGACCCAACCTGCAGCCGACTGTGAGGATGGTGATGAGGGACCTGGCAGCCTATTGTTGTGCTGGAAGTCGGTTTTCCAGGATCAGGGGAATACTTCAGCAGCAATTAACAATAATTAACAACCGAACCTGGGTTTGGTACAATAAGTAAATGTTAACCAATTTATGTCCATCTCCTTCTCTGTCCATTCACTTAGTGTAAGAGGTGAAAAAGTCATAATATTTCCGGGCTTCCTGAGGGAAGGGGGGTGGGGAGAAAGGGAGAAAATGAGGAGCTGATAGCAAACTGATGCTAAGTAGAAAGCAAATGTTTTGAGAAGGATGATGGCAACAAATGTACAAATGTGCCTGACACAATGGGTGGATGGATGGATGGATGGATGATAATAAGAGCTGTATAAGCCCCCAATAAAATGATTTTAAAAAGAAAAAAAAAGGCCGAGCCCCTGTGGTGTAAGTGGTTGAGTGCGGGACTGCGGCCCTTGGGCTTGGTGGTTCAAATCTAGCAGTGACTCTCAGGAGCAGCGCTGGGTAGCGCCCACGACCACCAGAGGCAGTGATGCCAGAAAAACAAAAACAAACAAACAAAAAAATGCTTTTGAGCCTGTCTGGAACACCGTCCTGTTCTCTGTAAGAGAGACTAAGACATGCCCTGTCCTTGTCTTTTGTGTGTACTCCTTGTTAAGTTTTCTCAGGCCATTTCCCTGCCACTCTCCCCAGAGGAAGCCTGGTGTCAGATAGGTCCCCCAGTGTAAAGACTCCAGTCAAGACAAAAGATGGCAAGGGTTTCCAGAAATGATGCCACTCTAAAATTCACCTCTCCAGCCTGGAGAGTCAGAGCTTCACGGAATGCCTCTTTGGAATGCTTTTTTCCTCTGTTTCTTTTTCCTTAGTGGCAGCAACACACAAAGGCCCAGCAAAGGGCTGTTCTCCTCCCCCTGTGCTTTATGATCCCTTGTGCCCGGCTCCGTTTTCAGGCATCTAAGCCCTGGTGGCAACTCTGCTTTAAATGCCATTTCATGCCTGATAAAATTTCATGAGGCATTTTTAACTTTTAATTTCTTTTATTGATTTATCGTGCAGATGGAGTGAAATGTTTAGAAAGGGGAGGGGAGGAAACTTCAGCGGGGATTTACTGAAGTCATGTTTCAATAAGGAAGGAAATACCATTGACTTTATTACAGCTGCCTAATGTTTTCCACAAACGGTAGAAATAATGCGTTGTCTCTTGGTGACCTACAATAGCAGCTGACTGCTTGCACATGATGGAAATGCGATTTGGGTTGGCTAAAAATTAACCATTGAATGACCTGGTAGCTGAGTCTCACTGTGTCTTGTGGGACTTTGCAAGGTGTGGACAGACAGTGGCTATCGTTTGGAATGTGCATGTCCTAAGACGAGATGGGGGAGGGTGGGGGGGAAGGGGTTTGACAAGGATCAGTGGAGTTTACAGCAGAGGCCATGAGTCTACAGGGGTCTGAGCACTGTTGACAATGCTCTTCCCTCCTCCCTTCTGTCTTCACACTCCTCTCCTTCCCCCGCCCCCCCACCTCCTTGCCCCATCCGGACAATATCTCTGCTCCCTCCTTTGGCCAGACCTTATCTGGTGTGCTTAATGGCACAATAAAACAAAAAGGGGAAGTTTTTGATCTCACGAACCCACCCTTTGAAGAGGTGCCAGCTAGGCAAGAGTCCATTCAAGCGAAAGCAAGCGGTGTAGGGAGGTGAAGGAAAATGCAAAACCAAACAAAAACAAAAACAAAAACCCAATAACCTAGAAGCATGGTGGTGGTTGGGCGAGGCCCCGAGGGTGGAGTGAGCTCGCTGAGGAAGTAGCCGAAGGAGGCCTCACAGAGATTTACAGCTGGGGCTGCAGAGGAGCCCGGGAAGATGTGCTGCCCGGCCCAGCCTCACAGGAAGTCAGCGTTTGTATGCCCTGGCCATCAGCAACCAGCAACTCTGCGTTGCCTTGTTTTTAAAAGGGCCTCTTCCATACAGGAGTTGCAGCCTCTTCTGTCTAGTTCTCAAGGCAAAAACAAACAAACAAACAAGGGAAAACAAATACCGAAATCATTTAGGAACGAATCGAGTCCCTCTCCTTGTCATCAATTCTCTACAGGACCGTTTCCTGCCCCGACTGGACTGCACCTGTCATGCAGGTCAGGGCTCATCCTGCAGCCATCAGCCTCTCGGCTCAGGAGAACACGCAGGGCCACACACTGGGAGGAGGCGTGGTCCTCTCTGACCTTGATGCAGTGGACTAGGGCCTGGCCTTCCCTGTAGGCCTCAAACCCTGTAACCCACTCCCAGGTGAGGATGCTTCCTTCGTGCTGAACAAGTCATAGTGATATAAATGCTGTAAGAAAACTCCCCGGGCTGTCACTTTACTAACAGGAAAATGGTGGCTTGGTAAGCAGAAGAGATTTGCTCAAGGACATAGAAATACTTGCTGTTAGAACACCGTCATCGCTCTGATCACTGGAGGATACAGGCATCCCATTCCCCAGGACTGGCTGATGTCATCCTGAGAACTCCTTCTGGGCAATCAATCATGCTCTTCCAGGAGAAGAAAGACAAGTAGGGTTCTGGGTGTTTTCTCGGAGGAGACAGAAGAACCACCCATCTGGTCCCCCATGCAAATCAAAGTAAATGAGGCAGGACATGGATGTGATAGAAAGTGCAGGATTCCAGCCTCCGTTTACAAACTGAGTCTGCACTAGGTTGAAATAAATGTACACAATTCTGTTCCCTGGAAAGGCTCAGGGCCATTTGGAGAAAGGGCTGAGCAACCACAGCCAGGTGTAGAAAAGGGGGGCAAGGTTTTTTGATAGCAGAGAGCGAATCTTTGCTCATTTTTTTCAAAGATTGGTGGGAGGGAGGGGGAGGGAGTGGCAGGGGAGGAGTCCTCCCTTCTTCACTGAGTGGAGTGTACTGTGGGGAGAGTGCGAAGTAAAGGCAGGTAAATAGCTCATTGTGCATGAGTTTGTTTCTCTTTAGTCAGCCCCAAGCATGTAGGATCTGCTTTGGCAAGGGTGTGTGTGTGTGTGTGTGTGTGTGTGACTTAGTCATAAACCATAAGCATGTGGAATAGTGTATTTCATAGGCATGCTTTGCTTTCTTGAATGAATAGATGTTACAGAGGATTTCTCTCCAAGGACCCCTAAACAGAAAATACCTTCATTAGCATCTGTTTCCATAAAAAGACATAGCAGACTGCTGCCTACTGACTATCCATTTCCTCCATTTTCCCTTAGTAACAAAAATCCTGATTTTGGTGAGGAGGGGGAGAACAGTATGTAGTTTACCTAGCTCAACCTCTTCTTGGTGCTGCCTTTTTGGATGATAAGATGCCAAGTATATTTAGTGGAACACTAGGAAGTCCCTTAAAAGGAAAAGACACTTATGGCAGCTATTTGGTCACCTTAAAACACAAAGCGAAGCGCTGAGGAAGTGAGAACAGAAAGAGAGACGTAGCCTGTGTTTCTGAGGCTTCTTGTGGCTGGTGCCTCGCTCTGAATTGCCTCTCTTGGGTTTCTTTTGCAACGAAGAATAAATCCCTCCTTTTTAAAAGGCCCTGTGACAGGATTTCTGTTCCTCACTGCCAAAGTCAATTTCTAACTGATACCAAAGCTACTTACGTTTTTCTTAATACAAAGTAGTGCACGTGACACAAAGAAATAAACTTTCACACTGTAGCGTAAACCAGTAAACTCAAAGGGTAGATCCTCATTCTACTCTATTGCATTCAACCTTTGGATAAGACTATTATAAAACTTTAAAGCCACCGACCTTTCTGAGAATCAGTTGAAACACATACAAAATTTCTTTAGGAAAATGCAGGGACATATTTATATTTTAAATGAACTGACACAATCTCAAGCATTTTTGGACTCAGCAAAGGTCATCATCCATGGAGGCCTTGTTAAGGATTTCTGCTTAATTACTTCAGATGACATAAAGCACAGTATTTGATCAGACTAGATCAGACTTGGCTAATGCTCTGGGAGTTCATGGTCTTTATCCCAAGGAGGCTTTGGACTAGATTGAATTACCTATTGCAAGGTGACCAGGCATCCTGTTTTTTAACAATTTGTCCCGTGGGGCGTTTTAAAATTAAATAAATATACTATAATACTATTCATATATTGCATTCTCTGAACATTTTTGTTGCTCCATATAGACCAAATTGTTAATCAAGAACCCGCCTCCCCCCTGGTCAATGGTGTCCCACTTAAAATCTGGTCACTTTACTATTGCGTCAATGACAAGGAGGTCACATCTGACCTCCTCTGGCTTGAACAGGGGGGAGGAGAAACCAGCTTCTCACCAGTCCAACACTGGCTGGCACAAGGCAGCGGTCAGACTCGTCACCACTCTCCTTCTTCCCAGGGTCCCAAGAGCATTCTGAACCTTTTGGATTTGGAGATTGGTGGTGAGATTTGGTGCAGGAGAGATTCTGTGATTGTTTGAGATCGGGTAGGCCCCACGGACTTAGGGCCAGTCCAGGTATTAGAAGGCACTTCTAGAGGCTTCTCTGGCTAACTCTGTCTCTGTCTGTCTGTCTCTCTCTCTCTCTCTCTCTCTCTCTCACACACACACACACACACACACACACACACATTGATTCATTCTGAAAAAGAGAGTAGGAAGTTCTTTGTGAATGGATGTGAACTTTTTTCAAAGAAGATTCACTCATGTTTTAGATTTTAATGAATCCTGAATATTTTTACAGTACTTTATATGTTTGAATGACACATTGATAAGGCATTCCAAATTCTAAGTAGTACTTTGCTGAATGGAAATGTAGCAGCTACTAATAACACCACCATTCCAATGCTTGGCATTCCGTTTCAGGCTAATCTTGCCCAAGGTGGCTTTCCTGAAAATATGTTGTAATAAACAGTGTCCAGTAGGGAACCTGCCTCAATAGTTTTTTGTGCATTGTGTTTGTGAGTAAAGGCATATGATATTTTAGAAATTGATTACCTCTAATTTCCCAACAAGCTAATTCTTTCCTACCAAATTCTATTTGGATTGCACCACAAAACAAGTCTAATACACGCTGTAAAAATGGTTCAGTCCTTTCTATCATGTACAGCATCTCCTATTGGAGAAGGTTGAAGCAAGTTTCCTTAGATCTTTAACATGTATTTAATCCTCTTGAATCGTTAGCGTACTTTTCATCCTTTTCAAAATAAAACAAAACAAAACCCCACAAGTCAACTGCTATCCTGCTCCTATCCATTTCCACTTCTAAGATTGCAGGAGAATCATAATAGCAAAGTCTGTAGCGTATTTGCTCATATTTTTATAGCAAATTTGTATGCGATAGCATTCCAAGAGAAACTTCTTGTTTAATTTCAGTGTGCATAAGAATCATCTACACCAAGTACTGAGGACAATATTTATATATGACCATGGAAATAGACCTATGTATATATATTTATAGGTTTAGTATTAAGGTAGCAGATATACATTGGGCCTCTACTCAAGTACTCCCTCAATGCAAGAACCTTTTGTTGAATTAAACTGGCATTCCTCGATGCTCATCTTTGCCGTCATGATCACTGAAGACAAAGTGGGTGCATAAGCAAATGTGGTGAAGAAAGCTGATGGTTCCTGGCTATCAAAAGATATAGCATCTGGGGTCTTAAAGGCTTGAAGGTAAACAAGCGGCCATCTAGCTCAGAAGCAACAGAGCCCACATGGAAGAAGCACACCAACCTGTGTGATCACAAGTTGTTGATAGGATCAGGTATCAGGCATCAAAGACCCAGACCAAAAAAATCATATCATTGTAAATGAGAGGGATTGGGGAGTGGAGTCTCAAAGTCCATCTATAGGCAACTGGGCATCCCCTTACAGTAGGATTGTGGGGAGAAGACCTACCAGTCAGGGAGCAGTATAGCACCCACCATGAATCCATCATGACTTAGCTCCTCGTTATGGCTCAGTGTATCTGTTCATCATGAGGCACTCTAGTTCTTTAATGCTTCCTCCCTCTCCACTATCATGGCCCCAGTTCTATCTTACAAATCTGGCTAGACAAGAGCATGCACATGGGTACAGATAAGAGCTGGAAAGACAGGGAATCCAGGATATGGTTTGTGTGGACATGGAGGTGGGTTGGGGAGGGGGCAGCTAGAGGGAATCAATCACAATGATCTACATATAACCCCCTCCAACGAGGACGAGCAACAGAAAAGTGGATGAAGGAGACACCGGTCAGTGTAAGACATGAAAAGAAATTACAAATTATCAAGGTTTTGTGGGAGAGGAATGGTGGGGAAAGGAGAGAAAAAAATGAGGAACTGATACCAAGGCCTCAAGTATAAAGAAAATGTTTTGAAAATGATGATGGCAGCAAATGTAAAACTGTTTGATGCTATGTATGTATTGTGATAAGAGCTGTATGAAGCACCAATAAAATGGTATATTTATATATTTATTATATAAAATATTGCATAAGAATCCCAATATAAGTATAAATATATAATATATAGATTTATATTTTAATTTATTATATATCATGCCATATTTTTCAGGTACATCCTAAGATGTACCTGACCATAAGACACACCCAGTTTTTAGAGCTGGAAAAAAAGAAAAAAATGTTCTGGACCAAATATGTTCTGGGTACCTTACCTTTGGACCACAAGATACACTCTCATTGTTCCCTCATGGGGGTGAGGGTGGGGAGAGTGCATCGTATGTTCCAAAAAACATGATACATCTCCTGCAATTGATTTTGCAATGTTTTCTGTCTTGTAACATGGCTATTCACATCTCTAGATTATGGTCAGATGGGAATAATTGGAGGCAATTCATATGGGGACACTGAATTCTAGGCTTCCACTGTTATCCATAACCTTTTGCAACCTGGGTGCTCACAGTGTAATCTCTGATACCATTTCCTCCTTCAGATTTGGACTTTATTGTTTACAATTGTTGGATCACACAGGCTAGTGTGCTTCTTCCATGTGGACTGAGTTGACACTTTGCTTGATGGCTGCTTCTTTTAAGACAAGTCTTTAAGGTACTATTTTTTCTGATAATCGGGTACCATGTGGTTTCGTCACCACACTCTGTTACAGCACCTGTATCTTCAATGATCTCTTTATGAGGTCAATCTAGACTTGCTTCTAAGGAACATTCTTGCTATACTTCTTCCAAAATTTGTTCATTCTTCTGGCAGTCCTCAAATGGTCAATAATCTTTGCCAACATCACAATTCAAGGACACCTAGTCTTCTTTGATTTTCTTTATTCATTGTCCACATTTTGCATGCATTTAGAACAATTTAAAATACCACAACTTAGATCAGGCATCCTTTAGTACTTAAAGTGACATCTTTACTCTTGAACACTTAAAAGAGACTTTGTGTAGCAGATTTGCCCAATTTAACATGCCCTTTGATTTCTTGAGTGCTGATTCTATGGATGTTGATTGTGAACCCAAGTACACTGAAACTCTTAACAACGCACATCTTTCCTTCATTTATTCTGATGTTGTCTATTAGATCAGTTGTGTGGATTTTTGTTTTCAGAATGTTGTGTAACCACAAGTACTGTAATCCTCAAACTTTTTCTCTAAGTGCTTAAAGTCCTCTGCTTGCCGCAAGCAAAGTTTATCATCTGTATCACAGGTTGCTAATGAAGCTTCCTCCAAATCTGATGCCACTTTCTATTTCATATCATCTGATTTCGTTTTCTTTTCTTTTTTTCCATCCTCATCACAACCTATACTTACCTTGTGTTGAGCACATTTGTACAAATGTTGTCATCATTTTCAAAACATTTTCTTTCTACTTGAGCCCTTGGTATCAGCTCATTTTACACCCTCCTCCCTCTCCTACCTTCATGAACCTTTGATAATTTATTAGTTATTATTTTTTGCATGTCTTACACCAACCATTATCTCCTTTCAGCCACTTGTCTGTTGTTTGTCCCCTGGGAGGCCATTATTTGTTGATCATTGTGATCAAAACCCCCCAAGCACCTTCCCCATATAGTCCAATTTCTTGGATTACTTACACAGCATATAGTTTGTAAAAGTATGAAGGAAAAACACAAACTAATATATTTTGCTGATTTGAAACCATGAAATATCCCCTGTTCTATTAAGATAACTTCCTTTCAGTTTAGGTATAGGTCCAAGAACACAATTAAGTGTTGTGAAATTCCCATTCTTTACAATGTTGTCCATAATTTGTTGTATTTCAAAACAATTGGATATCTTTGCATAGTCAATAAAACACATGTAACACCTTTAAGCTGTTTCCTACTTTCAGCCAAGATCCATCTAATGTTAGCAATGATATTTCTTTTCTTTTCTTTCTTTATTTTTTTTGGGAGGACATCACTGCCTCTGGTGGTCGTGGGCGCTACCCAGTGCAGCTCCTGAGAGCCACCGCTGGTTTTGAACTGCCAAGTCCGCGGGCTGCAGTCCTGCACTCAACCTCTTACAACAATCCATACATCAATTGTATCAAACATATTTATACATATGTAGCCATCATTGTTTTCTAAACATTTACTTTCTATTTGAACCCTTGATATCAGCTCCTCTTTTTCCCCTCCCTCCTCATACCACTGTCGTGACCCCTTGGTAAATTATAAATTACTTTCATGTCTTATATCAACCACTTCTCCCTCCCCTGACAGTTAGTATTGTTCAACCCCCTAGGGTGGTGGGGGTGGCTATATGTTGATCATTGTGATCATTTCCCCTCCTTTCCCTCCTCACTCCACTTTCCCTTTACCTTCTTGGGATCTCTACTCCTATTTCTATTCCTGAGGGGTTTATCTGACCTGGATTCCATGTATCCTGAGTGTGTTAGTCTGGGTAGACTAGAGAAACAAAATTCATAGACACCACATACGGATATAAGGGTAAGATTTATATGCAAGAGGAATGGGACATTAAGAAAGCATCCCAACCCAGTCCATTTCAAAGTCATAAGTCTGATATTAGCCCATATGCCCGATACCAGTCTATAAAGTCTCCTTCCAGTCATAGGCCAGCAGGTGCAGAGTTGCGGCACTGGTGGGGGTCTCCTCATGACTCCTCACTTCCAGGGCTCAGGGTCCATCAACAGCATCCAGAGGTGGTAGAAGCAATTCAGCGCTGGCAGGGCTCTCCATGTGGCTTCTCCAGCTTCAGAGGTCTGGTTCCATCAGGGTAAGACTGTGTGGCTTCTCTTCCGGCTCCTGTAGCTCCTCGGACGCTGCCATCTTGTCTTGTCCATAATTCATCATCTCTGAGACTAACTTCCAACAACTGCGGAGATAGCTTCTCATCTCCATCAAGGAAATATCACGAGATTTCCCAGAAGTCTCAGGAGAAAGCCATGCCCACATGGAGGCCTCATTGGCTACTCAATGGCTATCTCCAGATTAACAGGTTAGATTCCACCCCTACATCTCATACATGAAATTAACATAAGCACATGACTGCCACACTGAGCATTTATCTGTACCAGGATACATGCTACAGCCTGTCTAGAACTGAAAGGTAGGACTGGGGTCATGATAGTGGGAAGTGGGGAAGCCACAAGGAATCAGAGGTATATTGTGTTTCCCTAGTGCTATACTGTGCCCTGATTAACTTATCCTTCCCTTGCGACCCTTCTGTAAGGGAATGTTCTTATTGTCTATAGAGGAGTTTTGAGTCTCTGCTGTGACACACAACCCCTCCTCCCCATCATTCTCAAGAATATGTTGCTGTTTGTAGCAATGGAATTTCTTGTTCCACATCCTTTTCTGAATCTGGTTGAAATTTTGACATCTCCCTGTCTATCTAATGCTGAAACTGATCTTGAATGATCTTTAGCAAAGTTTTTTTTTTCCCAATGATTTTATTGGGGACTCTTAGAGTTCTTATAACATTCAATATACCATGTGTATCAAGCATATTTATACACATTGCTATATTAATTTCCAAATATTTTCAACTTGAGCCCTTGGTATAGGCCTCTCTTTCCCCCTACTTTTTTTAATAAGTTATTTTATTGGGGGCTCATAGAACTCCCATCACAATCCATACATACATTAATTGTGTGCAGGACACATTTGCACACCTGTTGCCATCATCACTCTCAAAACATTCTCCCTCTACTTAGACCCCCAGAACCAGCTCCCATATTTCCCTTCCTTTCCCCCTCCCCCTTGCCCATGAACCCCTAATAATTTACAAATTGTTATTACTTTTTCATATCTTACACTGTCCAATGTGTCCCTTCACTCACTTCTCTGTTATCCATACCCCAGAGACAAGGTTATATGTAGATTCATGAAATTGGTTCCCCTTTAGCAAAGTTTTGTGTGCACTATTAATGATATTAGGGATCCAAATAATCATTGAAAACTTGTATATCATGATGTTTTTTATTGAACCAGCTATTCAGATTTCTTTTCTTTATGTTGTGGTGCAAGTTCTACAATCTGTTATACTTGTCTTTCTTTGGAGAGTTCACAAATATGGATCTCTTCCTGTGGTTAGCCAACTATCTGTCTTCCAAATATTTTGGCAAGGATGTGTGAGCATGTCCAGCATTGCATCAGTTTATTGAAATTTTCTATTGATTTTCCATCAATGTCTTGTTTTTCACCAATGCTTTTAGAGCCCCTTGACTTTCTTCCTTCAACGTCATGTTTTTGAGCATTTGCTACTAATAGTTAGATGTTGATTAATTCTTTTTAGTACAATGAGCCTGCAATCTTTCCATATTCTTCTGATGCCTCACTCATTGCTTAATATTTTTGCCTACAGAATTCATTGATATTGAAATTTCAGACGTGAATGTTTGATTTACTTGTCACAATTTGAGATATGCTGTGGGTAGTCTTCCTGTTTGTCTTGCTAATGACAGTTATTTGCACATTTCACTACAGTATTGTATTTTGTTTGTTCAAGGGGGCATTTGTAATCTGTTTCACTCTTTACATTTTATATATGTACATATCTATCCAGATGCAGTAAGATTTTGCTTAATTAATACAACAGTGATTTCAGCATTACATTGACTGGAAACTACCAGAAGTTTGGGCTGGATTCAGAAGGGGATATGTAACAGGGGTGTGGCCATTACCTAATTTGGTGTCAATTTGAGCATTAAGAGTGTAGTGGTGGAGTCTTGTCTGTCAATCAGATCACAGCCAATGAGGTCTCTGTGTAGGCATGGCCTTCTCCTGAGAATTCTAAGAAAGACAGCGATATGTTCTTCTTGGAAACAGGAGAAACTATCTCTTTTGCTTCTCTTTTTTGGAGACTTTCTGCTGATAATGTTCACTCAATTGACAAGGCTGACTCTCTGTGAGATTTCACTGAGGAAAAGCCTTTTAGAACTACCCTGGTGCAGCAAGAAACCTGAACGTAGAGAATCCATGTGGAGACTACTGTCAGTGATGAGATGCTTACGCCATTGAATTCCAAGACTTTCTGCAAATGGTCCCTATACAGGACTGAGGGTTGCTGGAGCACAACACAGGCTGACTTCAGAACCTGACTACTGAGAGGGGCATCCAACCTGTCCTCCAAACAACAGATTTTCGATAGGCAAGGAGAATCTCAGTGCAATAAATAGCAACCACACAAGGCAGTTGGCTGCAGGCAGCCAGCAGAAGCATTAATACCAATCTCCCAAAGAGAGAGCCCAGAACTCTTTGACACTTGAAAAAATGGCACCTAGTTTCTCCAAATTGACATGGAGACAAGCTGTCTCAGCAGTCTGAACAAGAAAACAAGAGCAACAAAATCCAATGTTAACGAATAACCTGTATCTGATGGCAGTTATTCAGGAGGTGGATGTTGACCTGTCACAGAAATAAATCTTCAAAATACTGCTTGGAGTCATAGAAGATATGAGGGAAGCAATAAAGAAAAAGGATGAAATGATAATGGATAAAAAGGCCATGCACCAGAGGAAAAATCAAGAGCTAAAGAATGAAATTAAAAAAAAGTTGCAAATTCAGACATCACCAACAGACTGGGGGAGACAGAGCATTGCACCAGTGCCCTATTGGATAACCAGGCAGACTTCAACAAATGGGGAAAAAAGTAAAATAAGATAATTAGGAAAGCTGAAGAAAACCTGAGTGCTGTGTCAGATGCAATGACAAGGATCAACATCAGAATAATTGGTCCACCAGACAAGACACAAAAAGGAAGTCAATGACACAAATAGTGAAGGAATTCTTAGAGGAAAATTTCCTCAACTTAATGAGTAAAAAACAAGCAACCATTCAGGAGCCTGAAAAAATGCCATCTAGACTGAATCCCACAAAGAAGTCACCAAGGCATACAACAGTTAAACATCCGTCTTTGAGGAAAAGGAGAAATCATAAGAGCAGCTGCGGGATAAAAACACAGTCACCTACAAAGGCAATAAATAAGAATGTGCCCAGACTTATCAGCAGACACTATGAAGAATAGAATATGGACTGCTATATTTAAAAAAACTAAAGGAAAATAATGCAAACCCAAGAATATTCCATCCAGCCAAATTATCTATCGAGGTAGATGGAGAAGTAAGTCTTCCTGGACAAGGAAAAACCTCAAAGAATATGTTAAAAGAAACTCAGCCCTATAAAAAGATCCTTGTTGACCCAGTATAGTCAGAAGAACAACACTCACCAAAGACAAATAAAAGACTGCCACTTAAATCATCTCCATCCAGACATCAACAGAGAAGACAGCTCCAAAGATATCATTGACTCAGTAGGGAAAGAAAAAAAGAATGAAACCCACATACACACACATGCACAATGGATAAGAAAGGGTGGCAGGAAAACACCAACACAAAAGATACAAGATGAAATCAGAGTCCATAGGTAGATGCAATAACCCTGAATATCAGCAGGCTTACCTCAGGCATTAAAAGGCAGAATTTAACAGACTTGCTTAAAAAACACATCCCCTCAATCTGCTTGCCAAAGGAGACACAACTCAAGATTTCAAATGAAAATAAGCTGAGAGTCAGGCATCAAATAATTAAAATTATATCATTATAAATGAGGGGGAATACAGATTGGGCACCCAAAGCCCATCAATAGGTGAAGCAACATCCTCTTACAGAGGGGTTGCAGGGAGGAGATGAGCCAGTTAAGGCACAGTGTAGTGACAACGAAATATGCAACTTTCCTTTAGTTCTGAAATGCTTCCTCCCACCCACTATCATGATCCCAATTCTACCAGACAACTCCAGCTAGACCAGGAGATGTACACAGGAGTCGGAAACATGGGGAATTTATGAAAGATATTCCCTCAGTACTAGTGGTGGGAGTGGTGATACTGGGAAAGTGGAGGGATGGTGGAATAGAAAGTGGGAACCAATCTCAGGGATCTACATATAACCTCTCTGGGGTATGGACAACAGGACAGTGAGTGAAGGGACACATTGGACAGTGTATGATATGAAAAAGAATAACAATTTGTAAATTATTAAGGGTTCATGGGGGGAGGGGGAGAGGTGAGGTAAGGGAAATATGAGGAGCTGGTACTGGGGGTCTAAGTGAAGGGAGGATGTTTTAAGAGTGATGATGGCAACAAATGTGCAAATGTGGCCTGCGTGCAATTGATGTATGTATGAATCGTAATGGGAATTGTATGAGCCCCCAATAAAATGATTCATTAAAAAAGGGGGGAGGGGTAAAGAGGAGCTTATACCAGACTCAAGTGGAAAATATTTGGAAATGAATATGGTGACATGTGTACAAATATGCTTGATACACATGATGTATTGAATGTTATAAGAGCTGTAAGAGCCCCCAAGAAAATCATTGAAAAAAAAGGAAAAAAGAAAAGAAGCTGAGAATTAAAGGCTGGAGAAAAACATACCAAACTAAAAGCAATTCAAAAAAAGCAGGGGTTGCAATCTTAATCTCAGATAAAATTGATATCAAGGTGCAAGCTATAACAAGAGCTAGGGAGGGCCACTATAAAATGTTCAAGAGAACAGTAGACCAAGAACTGGTGAGCATAATAAATATATACATGCCCAGTGAGAGACCCGCAAAATTCGTCAAACCCTCTAAAAGCTGAAAAAATAAATCAAAGGCTCAACAATTATGTAGACAACTATAATACATCACTCTTCAAGAAAGCTAGATCACAAGAAAGAAACTTAATGAGGAGGAAACAGATTTAAGCATTACAATTGGATGACTTGACCTGATACATATTTTCAGAGCTCTTTACTCAAATGCCAAAAAAATCACATTCTTTTAAAGCTCACATGGCACATACTCAAAGATAGACCACATGCTGGGATGCAAGACGAATCAGTTAAATTTCAAACACATTGAGATCATACAGACTTCTTTCTCTGTTCACTATGCCATTAGGCTGGAAATCAGCAAAAGGATGATTGAGAAAACAAGGGTAAACAACTGGAGGATTGATGACTCAGTTTTTAAAGGAGTTAGGTACTGACCCAGATTAAAGATGAAATTAGGAAATTTCTGCATACCAACAAGAATGATAACATGATGTACCAAAACCTTTGGAACACAGCAAAAGCAGTCATCAGAGGAAATTTGATAGCAATATAAGCAAACATATAAAAAGAATGAGGAAGGGCTGAGTCCTGGTGGCGTAGTGGTTGAGTGTGGGACTGCAGCCCACAGATTTGGTAGTTCAAATCCAGCAGCCGCTCTCCAGGAGCAAGGCTGTGTAGCTCCCACGACTACCAGAGGGCAGTGATGCCCCCCCCCCAAAAAAAAAGTACAAGGAACTTATGACTGATATGTTGATACAAAGTTTATAGCAATTAGAACAGTGTCAGCAAGACAATCTGACAAATAGAAAAAGAAAAGAAATACTAAAAATCAGGGCTGAAATTCATGACAGGCAAAACAAGAGAACTATGGAAAAAATTAATGCTACTAAAAGTTGCTACTTTGAAAAAATTAACAGAATTGACAGACCACTGGCAAGTTTAACCAAAGAAAGGAACAAACAAATTTCAACATCAAAGATGAGGGATGAAACAGAGGGCATTACAACAGACCCTAATGAAATCAAAAGGATAATTACATAATACTATAAAGGCCTGTACTCCAATGAATTCAACAACTTGGAAGATGTGGACAACTTCTTGGAAAAACTATCTGAGATGGATGTCAAGAATCTTAACAGATCCATAGCAATAAAAGAAATAAAGAAAGTTATCAAGGGATTATGAACAAAAACAACAACCCCAAGCCAGATGGCTTCACGGGTTAAATCTACCAAGCATTCAGGGAAGAACTGACACCAAACCTACACAAACTCTTCCAGAACATGGAAAAAGATGGAAAATTCCCAAACTTTCTATAAAGCTGCTATAACTCTGCAGCCTAAAGCCAGCAAGGATCCTGCAAGAATATCCCTGATGAACATTGATGCAAAAATCTTATCAAAATACTGACCAATACAATACAAAATTATATAAAACATATAATTCATCATGACCAAGTGGGATTCATACCAAAGATATAGGGATGGTTCAACATACAAAAGACCATTAGTTTTATTTGCCATATTGACATGGAAAAATTATAAGAACTACATGATAGTATTGCTAGATGAGGAAAAAGCACTTGACAAATCCAACACCCATTCCTGTTTAAGACACTCAAGAAGATAGGAATGAAAGGAAAATTCCCCAATATAATACAAGCTATATATGAAAAACCAACAGCCAATGTGGTAGTCAATGGTGAAAAGAGGATAACAATCCCCCTGAAGAAGGATTCCTCTTGTCCCCACTCCTACTGAACATGGTACTGGAGGTCCTAGCTAACAATATAAGGCAAAGAAAAGACATAAAAAATTCATCTGAGAAAGAAAGAGGTAAAACTATCATTACTCACAGATGATAGGATTTTATACATGGAAACTCCCCAAAGCTCCACAAGGGGAGTACTGGAAGCAATAGAGGCATATGGGAGAGTGGCAGAATACAAGATCAACATACAGAAGTCTATTGCACTGCTATATACATCAGACAAAACCATAGAAGAGGGCCCCCCAAAAGGAGTGCTCTTCAAAATAGTCAAACACAAATTGAAATACCAAGGGATTTACTTGACTAAAGATACAAAAGATTTGTACATGGAAAACTACAGAACACTATTACAAGAAGCCAATGGTGATCTCAACAAATGGAAGAATATTCCATGCTCACTGATTGGAAGACTCAATATAGTAAAGATGTCAGTTCTGCCCAAGGCACTAAAGAAGTTGAATGCTATCCCTATAAAGATACCATCATCTTTCTTCTAAGAATTGGAAAAATGATTACCGACTTCATATGGAAAGAAAAAGAGTCAAGAATTAGCAGAAAACTGAAGAAAAAGGATAAAGTTGTAGGGCTTGCTTTACTTGACTTTAGCACCTATTATACAGCAACAGTGGTATTACTATACTGAAACTGTGATCAGTGGAAAAGAACTAAAACCCCAGAAGTAAAAGCATCAGCATATAGACAACTGATCTTTGATAAGGGACCCCAAATTATTAAATGTGAAGCAGATGCCCTCTTCAATAACTAAAAAATGGATATCCATCTGCAGAAAAATGAAGCAAGACCCTTACCTGATGCCATGCACAAGAACAAACTCAAGGTGGACCATCGACCTTGACGTATAACTCCAAACTATTAGGGCCATCAATGAGAGAATTAGGACAAGTCTTAGAACTTTGGTGCAGAGAATACATAGCTATTGGAAATAAGGAAAGACACAAACATAGAGGAGGTAAAAATTGACAAGTGGGGTATACTGAATATAAAACACCTATGTATATCAAAAGAATTTACTAAGAGAATAATAAGAGAGCCCACAGACTGGGAAAACATCTTTAGCAATGGCACATCAGACAAAGACCTTAGTACTAAAATCTAAAATATATTACTAACTTACAGTAAGGAAAAAAACAATTGCCCAATAAGGAGGTGAGCAAAGGATCTGAACAGAAGTTTCACAAGGGCAGAAATCCAAATGGCCAATAAACACATGAAAAAATGGTTCTAATCATTAGCCATAAGAAAAATGCAAATTAGAACAACTATGAGATACTGTCTAATACCCTTGAGGATAGCCCAATTTAAAAATTCAGAAAGTGACAAGTGCTAGAGGTGAGATAGGAATGTTCATCATGACTGGTAGACCTGTAGGTATATAAAACCCCTATGGAAATCGATCTGGTGATATCTAAAGCAGATGGAAATCAAGTTACTATATGTCCCATCAATCACCCTACAGAACATATACCCAGAAGAGGCAAGAAACAAACCACGTCCAGACTTCTGTGCTTTAATGTTTATTGTGACGCAGTTCACAATTGCAAGGAGTTGCAAACAACCCAAATTTTCATCAGCAGACAAATGGATTAAAAAAATTTGTGGTACAATGGAATACTATTCATCCCTAAAAAGCAGTAATGAACACATGATGCACATGGCTGTACAGGAAGAAGTGGAGAAAAGCAGGCTAAGTGAAGCAAGCAAGCGCATAAGAACAAGTACAATATGAGTCGACTGAGGAAAGTTATAAAATGCAAAAGGGGCAAGGGGGGGAAAGCTACTGTACACATACATTCTTGGGGTGAGATCCAGGTACTATGGCCGGGGCCAGAACCAATCCAAGGATACATATGGTAACCAACTAAAAAGGAGGGGGCAAGGAAGGGAGGGAGGGAGGAAGGAAGGAAGGAAGGAAGGAAGGAAGCATTGGTTGTAGTGGAATAGGTCACTAATCCACCCAAAGAGAGGATATTGTTTACATATCCACAAGAGAGGGAGAGAGGGACCCGACTTCAACCCAGTGCATAAAGACATGAATGCAACATAGCGGCATGAAGCAGTGAACCAACAGAAAGGTCTTTGGTCCGGTTCCAATCCCAACTGTGTGGACCCTCCACCACCACCACCACCCAAAGAATACACTTCAGTGGCCAGCACTGAAACTACAGCTCGGGGAGAAGGGCACTATTGATCAGAGCACACAAGAGCAAATGCAGAGGGAGGGATAGAGAGTGGAACACATCCTGTCCTGTTCCAAGGACAATATTCAGGCAATGGGCAATAGAGGATCACAGGGCTGTCTCCAACACTATTCCACAGCTCTATTGGGAACAACACGGGAGACACAGTGGGAATTATGCCCAATCTTACACCACCACACCAGGGGAAAACACTAAGGGCTATAAAAGAGCAGCAAGAGGAGCAAAGCAATGGAGTCCTTGAGGAATATAAAAAATAAATTTTGGGGCCATGGTGTGCCACTCCATGAGACACAACTGGAAAACACTCCTATAGGTCAACAGACTGATTTGGAACTATTTATAGACTTTTCTTCTTTGTTGTTTCGTTTTCTTTTGTTATGTTTTACTTTGTCTTGTTTTTGTGCTCATTATTGCCTCTGCATGCCTACCTATATAAAATAGGCAAGATAAACAATCCTGAGGAGAAAACAACAATACTGATGGTTCTGGGGACACAGGAGAGGGGGAAACTGAGGAAAGGAGGGAGGGTGCCAACAAATATAGGAACAAGGGAACAACCAGTTATCTAAAACTGATGACAAGTAGGACATGAGATGCCTGGTGGGGCTTGATCAAGGACAATGAAGCCAAGAGGAATTACTGAAACCTGAATGAAGGCTGAATATGATGCTAGGGCAAGAGGAGAGTAAAAGGAAATAGAGGAAAGTACTACGAGGCGAAGGATATTTATAGAGGTCTAGATACAGGTATGTACAGATGAAATATGTTTACATATAATGATAGGGAAAGAGGTCTATGTACATGTATTTATTTTTAAGTAGTAAGACAGCAGATGGATTTTGGGCCTCCACGTAAGCATTTCCTCAATGCAAGAATACTTTGTTCTAATGACCTGGCATTCTGGGATGCTCACTTTCCCAACATGGTCACTGAAGACAAAGGGGTGCATAAGCAAATGTGATGAAGAGAATGGATGGTTCCTGGCTATCAAAAGATATAGCATCTGGGGTCTTAAAGGTTTGGAGGTAAATAAGCAGCCATCTAATTCAGCAGCAACAAAGCCCAGATGGAAGAAGCACACTAGCTTGTGAGATCATGAGGTGTTGGAGAGATCAGGTACCAGGCATCAAAGAATTAAAAAATCATATCATTTGGATGAGGGGGAGTGTAGAGTGGGGACCCAAAGTCCATCTGTAGGCAGCTGGACATTCCCTTACAGAGGGTCACGGGGAGGAGGCAAGGCAGTCAGGGTGCAGTGTAGCAATGATGAAACATATAACTTTCCTCTAGTTCTTTCTTTCTTTCTAAATATTTTTACTGTGAATTCTTACATCTCTTATCACAATCCATACATTCCTCCAATGTATCAAGCACATTTACAACATGCCACCATGAACATTTTCAAAGCATTCTCTTCCCACATGAGCCCCTGATATCAACTCTCCATTTCTTCTCTTTCCCTCCCTCCCACTCCCTCCCCCACAAACCCTTGATAAGTTATAGATTATTTTTTCCATATCTTATATTGTCCTCTGCCACCCCTCACCCATTTTTCCATTAGTAGATACCCTGGAAGGGAATTCTAGGTTGATTCTTGTAATTGATTCCCCTTTATCACCCTACTCTCCCCGAATCCTCCTGGTATCTCTACTCTCCTTGCTGGTCCTGAGGGGTTTATCTATCCTGGATTCACTGTGTTGTGGGTTCTTACCTGTAGTAGTGTGCATGCTCTGGTCTAATTTGATTTGTAAAGTAGAACTATGGCCAGGATAGTGGGGTGAAGGAAACACCAAAGAGCTAGAGGGAAAGTTGTGTATTTCATTGGTGCTATACGGCACCCTCACTGGCTTATCTCTTCCCTGTGGCCCCTCTGTGAGGAGACGTCCAATTGTCTACAGATGGGCATTGGGTCTCCACTCCATGCTTCTCCCATTCACATTGGAAACTGTTTTCTTTTAGTTCTTAAATGCTCCCTCCTCCCCACTATCATGATCCCAATTCTACCTCACAAATCTGGCTAGACCAGAGGATATACAATGGTACAGATAGGAATTGGACACATGGGGAATCCAGGACAGCAGGATCAGTGGTGAGAGTGGCGGTACATGGAGAGTTCAGGGAAGATGGGGTAGAGAGGGGAAACTGATTACAAGGATCTACATATAACCTCCTCCCTGAGGGATGGACAATGAAAAGCAGGTGAAGGAAGATGTTGGGCAGTGTAAGACATGACAAAATAATAATAATTTATAAGTTATCAAGGGTTCATGAATGAGGAGGGTGGGGACAGAGAGGGAAAATGTGGAGGGAAAATGAGAATACCAAGGGCTCAATTAGAAAGCAAATGTTTTAAGAATGATGATGGTAACAAATGTACAAATGTGCTCGACACAATGTATGTATGGATGGATTGTGATAAGAGTTGTATGAGCCCCTATTAAGATGTTTTTTAATTTTAAAAAATGCAGTGTCAACCTTTTTGTATTACATTCATTTTACTTCATGAGAAGTGATTACATGTTAATGAAAAGGAATAACTTATCTCTTGCCAAGATTTTCCTTTATAAGGATGTTCCACTTTTTGGTATCTTTTTCAAGAAATATGCCCTATGTAAAAGCAAGACTACAAGACCCGACTTTCCATTCAAAGAATGAATAAGTGATGGGAAAGAGACTCTGCCTGGGTCACTTCCAATTGAAGCATGGACAGGAGTGAAAAGGATCAAACGGTTTCTTTTGCTCACCCAAATTCTTGATGGTAGAAGGTCTCCTACATTCCAAGGGCAACGCTGATGGGCAGAACGTTTGGACAGATTTGTCATGGCAAACAAACAAGTAAACAAACAAAATACTTGAAAGCAAGAACAACTCCTTCCAAACACCCTGATCCAAACAAATCAAATAAAATTAATATTTAGCCTCCAATGGAATGACATCAAGTTTTAGTAAGTATGATACATGCCACATTTATGTCAGAAAGAAATACAAATCCTTGACTCCCTGGAAGACTACAGAGTGATCCAGAGTAGCCAGGCTCTCCACTGGGTGTGGGGTTTCCCATTCCCAGTCTCATGCCTCCCACACCACCACCCTGGGCATGTACAGAACTCAATTTCGAATTATTTCACCCACACACAATTTCTTCTCGGTCCTCCAACGCCACGAAAGAGGGCCTTTGCTTAAAGAAAGCCTTTGCTTACAGCGGGCCTGGCTCAACCTTCACACAGATGCTCCCAACGTTTGCCTTATGGAGATTTATCAGTTCTTCCCTTCCTCCCTCCCTCCTCTTTTACTTGCTGCAATGAGTGAGGACTGTTGTGCAAGAACGTGAATTCACATCCCCATGTGGGGACACACACACACACACACACACACACACACCGGTGCTCCGCAGGCCCACGCACTCAGCCCACAGTGGAGTCTTAAACCCATCTAAGTGGGAAAGCACCATTTGGCTCCTGCCCAACACCAAACGCTGGGTGCACATCCTGCAGGGATTTGGTCCAGGTGGGCTGCTCCTGGACTGGAAACAGCTCCTCTGTCCACAGAGCCCACCCCAGTGCCCGGGTCAGGGAGGCGGGCACAGGAGACACATTCCAGCGGTTGGCATCTGGGCGCGCCGCTGCCAGGCGCAGCCAGCGTGGGGCCGTGGGAGGCACCAGGGCCAGGACAGCGGCCCGCGGGTCATTTAGGCGCTGCAGGCTCTGGCCGCATTTGAGAGAGCGACAGTGGATGGCCCTCCGGGACAGACCAGGGCCGAGGGAGCAGTGTTGCAGCGCTCACACAACAGAGGATGAAAGTTTGCCCTGTAGTTTCCTGCTCCTGATGCGGGCGGAAGGGACACCCACGATGACCACAAATCATCCCAAGCCTGGCTTGCCTGGCATCCCCCACTAGCACTAGCAATTATCTGGAGATGTTCCAGTTGAACACCGAGGGGCTCCTGTCTGGGTGCGGGCACGCTGTGCATGTTATGGGGAAGGGGTCCACCTGGTGATCATCGCTGCACATATATTTGCTTGGGAGCGGCGGGTCATGGCTCTGAGAACTCCATGCGATTGGCTTTCACTTGAGAGAGCTTCAGAAATCTCCAACATTATCTGGCAGCAGCTTCTGAGAAACATTTACTGTGGGTTCACGTATACATTTCAGTTCATCTGAAAACCAGTATGGTTAAATTAACCGAAATCTTAGAGAAAAAAATCCCTCGATTCTTCTAGGCCTACTTCGCCTCATCAAACTAGGCCCTGCTGGAGGCCCCATTAAAATGGCAGCTCCCACTGAGAGAGAGACAAAAGCTTCCTTCCTGAATGGGAATGCTGAAACAGTGATGGACTCTCAGAACTGCTTTTTTTTTAATCCATTAAAAAAAGTTACCTCTGCCTTGACTGTGAGAGAATATTTATTTAGCTCTCTACACTGTGGGAAACAGAGACGTGCTCCCATATAAGGACACCCAAATCTTCTTTGGAGAGGAGAGAAATAAGAATCTGTAGCATGGCTGGACAAATTCCTCCTTACAACTGAATTCATGGAATGTCTCGGACACGAACAGCTTAATTTTGGTGTGGTCTGCAACAAATTAATGTGGCTCAAATTTCACCTCACACAGGAAGCTTCTCCTGAAGAAATGGTGGGGCCGCAGAAAATCACTCTCTTAAAATCCTGTGCACAGTAGTTTCTAGGAAATTTAAATGTACCTTTCCCTCAACAGCCCAGCTAGAGGAAAGGCTAAAAAGTAACAGTGAAATTAAGAAAAAAGCAATAAAATAGCTTAACAAAAACTGTGGGAAGAGTTCAGCATATCATTATGCGACATGTTGGGCTGGATGAATGATAAATGAATTTTTATGAGACAGAGTAAAAGTTGTAAGGATGTGGTCCAGCACCTTTTGATTTGGAGAGTGATGATATTAAACGTGTCTTCCAACAAACGTAACTTCCAGCATTTCTCACAAAGTCCATGGGATTATTCCAGCCACAAATGCTTAGGGACTACCAGGCAGTGCTCTCCCTCTAGAAGCAGATGGAATCGACATAACACTAATCAGATATGTTGCTTCTTCCTAGAGTGCCCAGTCAAAGAAAATCACTTGCACACTTGTCAATTTTGATGCGACCCTCTTGGGGATTGCGTTACTTTTGAAAAGTTATAAGTACCTTTAGTACCATGTATGACAGTCAGATCTCAAATGAACACCTCTGCAAATAATGAGATAATGGACGTTGGACTTAGAAACCTGCTCACATATTTTCCCCACATCTGACCTCTTTACCAAAGAACCCCAAACTCACCATCATTGAATCTACTCTGCTCCACAGTCACCCCACAGAATGCAGCAGGATTGCCCTTTGGGGTTCCTGAGATTTTAAAT
Organism: Nesogale talazaci; assembly: GCA_004026705.1. Taxonomy (NCBI): domain Eukaryota; kingdom Metazoa; phylum Chordata; class Mammalia; order Afrosoricida; family Tenrecidae; genus Nesogale; species Nesogale talazaci. The sequence goes on from PVJH01005871.1 coordinate 102,285, forward strand.
CTTTGGGGGAGTAGATAGTTTCATCTTTCTCACTAGAAGCAACTGGTAGATTTGAACTGCTGACTTTATGGCTAACACCTCAACGGGTAGTCCACTGTGCCTCCAGGGCTCCCTAGATACCTTCCTTAAGAGAAGAAAGTGGTAGGTGGGAAGGACTACCTCTCAGTGGTCAGTCATAAGCATCACTTTCACGCGGCTTTGAAATGAAGCAGACAATTATTTGTTGGGCAGACTGGTATTGGCAATGATGGTTGATTTAGTGTTACAATGAGATTGCTGTCTCTGAACAACTGATATTGGGAGAAGCCAGAAGAATTATTTGGGGTATGAGGCAAGATGAAATTTCTGTGGTGTCCTTAGTGCTGATGCCACCAGAGGAGGGTGGTAATGCTTAAAAACCGTGGGGTATTCCAGCAGGGGATGGCAGCCCGCTGTGTCTGTCTCTGTAGTGATGAGGTGTGGGAGCACACAGTCCGGGTCAGGGCTCTCCCCTGTGCCTTTCTCCATGTGGCAGTGATGACCCTGAACTCCTAATACAATGCTGTTTTGGTCTGGAAATCAAGAGAAGTCTGTAACCTTAAATCACGGATAGGAACCTCTGAAGAACGTTTATAGATAAAAGCACAAATTTATTGCTCCTCTCTGAAAACAGAGCTTCAAAGGCTTTGTCTCCTTAGCAGGGAATTCCCTTTAAAAAAATTCAGTGGAAAGTGGAGCTTAATATGTAAATAGAGGCCAGAGCTTCTCTGATTGCACTGGGGGACATCCAGAGTCCTGGGTGATCATTTTGAAAATCGTTCTGTTCACATGCCTTCAAAGCTTCCTAAGAAGCTGGAGAAATAACCTGCAAATGCAAAAGAATAGTAAATAATCCATATCTTGACAGAGAAGGGGAATGGGGTTCTTGGGCTAAAAGCGCACCTGCTTGAGATGCAAGTGAAGAAATGGGAGCCTGGTGGCCTGCAGCAAGTGGCCAAAGGACCACATGGCTACTTTGTGACAAGCTGTGGACTCAAGTTCAATGGCCTCCACCCCCTTTCAGGTCACTGTATGATGCTGTTCTACAAAATTTACAATACCTCTCAAATCAGGTTGCATGACCCTAATCCGCTTTCGTGTTCTAAAACTGTTAGGAGTTCAATAAAATTTTTACATATTAGGAACAACTTTTTGCACTGCTCTGGGTTACCACAAAATTCATAGTGATGATCAGAAGGATTTTCATGCTCACATGTTGATGATAATCATTCCTCCTATGTCTGTAGCCCAATATGCGTGATTTATAGATATCCACATGCATTCTGACTTGGACACAGGGTATGGCATTCCTGGCCAGCAAATCCCTTGAATGCGATCATTTTCCCCCTGTGAGCATGTCTCCTTCTCCTCCATTGTCTGTCTTCTTTTCATGCCTGTCAGGCTGTGGCCATGACTGTGCCCTTATAAAGGTCAGTGACCCAGCAGAGAGGGCAGGCCCTGCAGAAGGCAGATTGGGGAAACATTACAATCCACAATGAACTTGTGAGCTCTCTGGCTTACTCCCAGGGACAGGCTACAGTTGCTTCCTGTGTGGTATGGCACCCACCTGGAACTCTTAGTGTATAGGCCATTCCAAGCAGGAATCTATAAGCCACATTCTACAAAATGAATACCCTACATTCTCCAGCTAACTAAGCTCTCCTTCCTGGCTCTCTTGTCCTTACTTGGTCTTGTTCACAGAATAATATGAATTAAAGCAGAGCTCTCTCCTATTTACATAAACAGGCAGGCATAATGATTTTTCAAGGGATTATTCTTTAAAATGGAAAGGCTACATAGAAAATAAACATGCACTTCAGGTTAGAGGCTGCAAAAGGCTGAAGTTCTATGTCCCTTTAAATGGCACATAATAAAATGAAATGCATGGTATTGCATCTGAGGCTGGCTCAAGGAAGGCAGATATTACTTACTCTTTTGGAAGTGCCTGCCCTTCACTAAAGCAATGGCAAGCTAGGGAGTGGAGAACAATGATCCAAAATCCAAAGATTGGTTGTCAATTTTCATAAAGCCATATACTTTGCTGTCAGTAAAAAGAAATGTTCACCTAAATGAAATCAAAATTTAAAATTATTCATGTGTGTTTTGGTTCCAATTACGGGGAAGTGGCTTATATAAGACCAACCCTTCTGTAGATGACAATTATCGACTCGGAAAAAATGTTAAAAGACAACTGTTTGGATGCACTGGGAGGAGACCAAAGCAGGCAGGAGCTAGACAGAATTTCATCTTTGACATAAGAGACCCACAGGGTGTGCGATCAAGGTTTTTATGAGCTTTCTCATAAGGGTGCTTTATAGTGCACGTGGTGGCAAGGTAGCTAGACCTTGAGTAGAAAGCCAACACTTCCTTGGCTGGCCATAACAAGTAAACACACAAAAAACCCACTGCCCTTGAGCTGATTCTGACCCATAGTGAAACTATATGACAAATTAGAAACATCTCTATGAGTTTCTGGGACTTTAAAATTGTCACTTGAACTGACAGCCTTTTCTTTCTCCTGATGACCAGCTAATGGGTCCAAACTGCTGAATTTGTGGTTTGCAGCTCAACCTGTAATCCACTATACCACCAAGGCTCCTTTAAGCCTACAATAGTGATCAGAAATTGGAGGAATACAAATCCTAGAAAGAGGGATCACAGAGAGTGGGTACCCAAAGTACAACTTATAATATCCTCTGAAATTCTTGATAAACCAAACTACACATATTCCACTTTTAAGGTGCCCACAGGAAAAGTACAGCTGGGAGACTGAAAGAAGAGAATAGAACGTTCAGCTCCTGCCTACTGCAGGGAGATGGTTTAGAGTTTGAGTCCGGCCAAGTTTGAAGGGCTTGATAATTTTTCAGGGCTTTCAGGGAAACCTTTATAAGGGCTATTTATGCCTTGTGATAAAGACTAGTTATAAATATTAGGCGTTTCCCCAGGACTGATGACAAAAACTCATTGTTTTCTTCATAGTCTGTTCTAAGACTGAACTGACACCCGAAACCTATTCACCTGGGGTGACCCTATGGCATTCCTGGAGAAGTAGCTTACTTCAGGGAAGTCACCCCCAGAGCACCCCAGAACAGAAAATTATAGACACATGGTGGATACAACTGAATGTTCTATAAACTGAAATCTTCACCGCTGATCGATAGGTCACGTCATGAGAAAGGGAGAAAAGATGGAGAGGGTCAAGCATTTCATTTCACTTGAATCCACAACCAGTGCTCATGGAAGCAGCTGTCGTAAGATCAATTGATGTGTCTCACGGGGCATACCTGCTGTCCAAAAGCTCTTTAAAGTGTTGGAGAGCAAGGAGATGGCTCAGAGGAGTGAGGTGCACAGGACCCCCACCCTCACCCCCAAACGAGGGGGCTCTTAACCAACTCATATGTGTGTGAGAACTGGAAATGGAGTGATGAGAGTCTGTGCATGTGGAGTCTGGTGCTGATGAAGAATACTGAAAGCACCACAGATCTGTCTGAGAAGTGCGACCAGAAGGCTCCTTGGAAGGAAGGATGGGGAGGCTGAGTCTCACAGGCTTAGGACAGACCAGGCCCTGGAGAAGAAGCTCAGGCTTGGTAGAGCAGTCAGTGTGAGGGAAGAAGAAGCACAACAAGATGTGTTCGCACATGGCTGCAACCATGGAGTCAAACACAACAGCAACTCTGAGGATGGCTCAGGACGGGGCAGTGGTTGGTTCTGTTGTACACAGCGGCACTCTGCGTCAGAAGAAATGTGACGGCACCACCAACTACAACAAGTGACAAAACTGACACAGATCCTGGATCCCATGAGAGTGCCAGGCTAAGTCTTTACCAGTCCAAAGAGCTCAGCCAGTAATCTAATGGTCAGGTAGAATAGACAATCACTGTTTTCAGAGGGAAAAACCAGAAACCAGAGTGTATTATAGCCTCTAACATATCAATGGTACCAAAAAATGAATAGACAGGTGAACAAAGAAAACATGACCAAGCCGAGCCCTGGTAGCATAGTGGTTGTGTGCGGGACTGCAGCCACAGGGTTGATGGTTCAAATACAGCAGCAGCTCTCCAAGAGCAAGGCTGGGCTTCCTACTCCCACCAGGGCAGTGATGCAAAAGAAAGAAAGAAAGAAAGAAAACAAAAGAAAACATGACCCAACTGTACATAACTCAAGATTACTTAGAATTTCAAAGACTTTAAAATACTTATAAAATAAATACTTAAAATAAAATAAAATACTTATACTTTAAAATACTTGTAAAATAAATTAAATGACAAGATGGTCATAATGAAGGAACATGTGAGTATTTTCAACAAAGAAATGGAAATGAGAAAAAGAACATTAATGGAATTTTTATATCTTAAAAGTACAATATTTGAAGTAAAAATGTCTTGGATGAGCGTATATACATTAGAAAGGCTCAGATGATTTGAAGTCATCAATAGAAATTACTCAATGGGAAAAATAGGGGGGAAGCTGAACAAATATTTGAAATGAAGCTCATATGCATGTAATTATATTCCTAAGTAAAGAAAGCAGAGAATATGGGCAAAGGGAAAATATTTGGAAAAACTGATGAATGAAATTTTCTCAATTTAATGGGAAAAAGCAATGTTTGAGACCCAAATGGTTCGGCTAAGCACAAACAAACTAATACAAAGAAAACCACATCTAAGCAATTAAGAATATGTTTTGCTGGATATAGAATTCTAGATAGGCATTGTGTCAGGCAGGGTTCTCTTAGAAAAATAAAACCAGGACACTAGTAATTCTCCTTATATATTTATATAGAAAGAAGAGTATATAAGATAAGAAAGAAACAGTTAAGTAATCTATAAAGCAGCACAAATGACTCGGTGCAACTCACTTGCGTGAGACAGCTAGAAGACTGGCAGTTCTTCGAGTCTTGAGGGCCGCTGAGTAGTCCTCTGTAAAGCAAGTCCTCTGTGGTCACAGGCAGCAAACAGCAGGGCAGGTCACCAACAGTCAGCCAGATGACAGAGTCCAACAGTCCCCAGCTCAAGAGATGTATATCCCAGGAGCATGGCGAAGTACTTCAACTCACAGCTCCACAGTCCACGATTAGGTGTCCCACGGCTAGTGTTGCTTGGAGGTCAAGGCATAGGATGAACAAGGCAGCTGTCTGGTCCGAAGATCCGAAAG
>PVJH01005872.1:0-107256 GCA_004026705.1 Nesogale talazaci
CTTTCTTTCGAGGCCCCTCGGTGTCCTCCTCCAGGGACTGGTCTCTCTCGTTAACGTGTCCAAAGTATGTAAGACGAAGCCCCACCATCTTTGCCTCTAAGAAGCACTCAGCTGTACTTCATCCAAGAAGGGTCTCTTTTTCCTTTTGACAGCCCATGTTACCTTCAATATTCTCCTCCGCACCACAATTCAAATGTATCGGTTCCCCTTTGGTCTTCATTGTCCAGTGCCCAACTCTCACATGCATATGAGGCAATGGGAAATAACATAGCTTGGGTCAAGTGCACTGTAATCCTCAAAGTAGCATCCTTCTTTTTCAAGACTCTAAAGAAGTCTTATGCAGCAGATTGACCCAGTGCAGCACATCTTTCGATCTCTTAGCACTGACTGAATCCAAGCAAGACGAATTCTTGACAACTTCCATCTTTTTTTATCATCATGATCCCGATTGGTTCAGTTGCGAGGATTTTGGTTTTCTTTGCATTGAGTTGTAATCCATAGTAAAAGCTGCACTCTTTGATCTTCGTCAGCAAGTGCTTCAAGCCCTCCTCCTTTCGGCAAGCAAGGATCTGTAATCCGCATACCATGCCCCATTCTTCTTCCTGTTCTCTCGCTTTTCTCACTTGCTTGTGGGTCGGTCACTCCGTGGTGGCTTATGTGTTGCTGTGATGCTGGAAGCTATGTCACTGGAATTTCAAATGCCAGAAGGTCACTGAAAGTGAACAGGGCTCAGCAGAATTTCCAGACTATGAGGGAACTGGCTGCCCACTTCAGAGGAAGTAACCATTCAAAACCTTACGTACAGAATTGAAACATTGTCAGCTGCAAAGAGCAGCAATCAAGAAATCAAATGTTTTACTGCATTGGACAAATCTGCTGCAAAAGATCTTTTTTAAACTGTCAAAAAGCAAAAGTGTCACTTTGAGACGAAGGTGAACCTGACCTAAATCATGGATTAACTCTAATAAGAGTTCTTCCTTAGAATAGCAGAGTCGGTTCACTAACTGCAAATTAGAGAGAAAGAGAAATTAGCTAGAAGGTGACATCGGTGGGGAGACCAATAGTAATACAGGCTCTCTTGAGAGAGTCCCACATGATCAGAATATATAGACTTTATAAGTATTAGAATACATATTCATATGCATTTTAATATTCTAATGCTATATATGTATATAAAACATTAGAATTAAAATGCATTCTGGAAGAGTCAGGTACTTTTCCCTGGTACTTTCTGTTACTCAAGTCATAAGATAATCACAGACATAAATGTTTACTCTAACAATCAGATGAAACAATAAGACAGCATTTATGAAGCACAAGTATTTTCCTTCTACGCCTTCATGGTCCTCTAAACAGAGTTGTCCAGATGGTCTTCCAGTCTGAATAATGTAGGTGATCACACATCATATATTTGTATTGAATAATACAGAAAGTTATTAAAATTCCACAGAGGCTGGGCTGAGGAACAAGGCAAACATGGCATGAAGTTCATGTGACTCATGACAAGCAGGGTGTAAGTCTAGGTAACAATGATATTTTTAATTGACTCGTATGTTTGCAAAATCTGGACAATTAATAAAGAAGACTAGAGAAAAATTTATGTCTTGGAATAAGAATATTGGGAAAAGTTGAATATCCTTCCGGAAGAAAAACACATCTGTGTTGGAAGAAGTACAGCCCAAATGCTCCTCAGAGGCAAAGATGAATTTGCCTCATTTACATTGGGCTTGTTGCCAGCTTGTCCCTAGAGGAGGAGATTATTCTCCCGTAAAGGGTGAGCAAACAGGAAGTGCTTCCACAAGACAGATGGAGACAGAGGCTGCAACCATGTGCTCAAATGGAGCAAGAGTTGTGCGGATGGGGCAGGCCCGTGCAGTGTTCTGTTCCACTTGAAGGGACCTAGCAACAGCAATGAAACGTCTCTTCTTCTTCTTCTTCTTTCCATTTAACAGTTTCATTTATTTCTTTCATTATAAAAGTAATGTAAGCACATTACAAACCCTGAAAAGAAGGGGGGAGACCCCAAACCCACCACTCTAACGCAGAAACTTCTTCAGCATTTGGTACCTTGTGGCCTTCAGATGAATCTGAAATTTATTTAACACGGAGTCTCAAGCAGTATAGAGAAAAAAGTGAAAATGCCCTTCTTACTGCATTATTTTTTTTGATTCTCAAAGTATTTTTTCTTCTTTTCAGTGGAAAAAAATAAAAAGCATTACAGTCACGCAGATTAAATCTCAAAAAGTCTGCATAGCCTCTAACCAAAAAAGACACTTCTCTTGTTTCACTCCTAGCAAAGTACAACTTTTTCTTTTTTGACATTTTATATCCAGAATGTCCTTGAACACAAGGCTTACTTTTTATTTACAATTCCAAATCAGACTCTCTCATCCTTAATCACCACTGAAGCTATCTGCTCCGCTAGGTAGGCTTTGATGTGATAAGCAGTATATTTCAGTAGATTTCTCAGTCATCAGACAGGGAGACAGAGAGACTTGTTCTTTCTCCCTTTGAATATGAGCAGAAATCTCTGGGCTTATTAGGTACCATGTGGTACGGGCTGTTATGTTCAACTATAATTGATATATTTTACTGCAAACTAAGGAAGTATTGTCTGACATACATATATTTTGTTAATTTATATCATGCTTTATTGCCAATTAGGGAATTATTATATGGCATATTTATATTCTTGTTTACCAGTTGTTACAAGGCTAACCTAATTAATAAAAAATATGGAAACATGTAGTCACATATTTCTGTTTTGTTAATTTATAGAGGTTTGACTAATGTTTTGCTCTGTTATCACCAAGTGCAGGTGCACAGCTTAATTGAGGCAAGTTACTTATGATCCACTTCCCATATTTTAATGATCTATTTCCAAGGATAGAATAATTGTCTAAGGACTTAGAATGAAGTGCTGGGAGTATCGTATACATATGGTTTTATTTTTTTATTTAAAAAAATTATAGGCTGAGCCCCGGTGGCGTAGTGGTTGTGCGCGGGACTGCGGCCCACTGGGACGGAGGTTCAATTCCAGCTCCACAGGGGCAAAGGATGGACCTCCTACTCCCACCACCAGGGCAGTGATGCCCTAAAAAAAAAATAAAAATAAATAAAAATAAATAAAAATAAAAAAATTATAAAACCTTTTGGGGGGGTTAAATTTTTTCTATTTCATTTTTAAATTCAGAAAATCTCTATTTCTACTTCACATTATATATGATACATACAGGCTTGAAAAAATCCTAAAACACCACAACAGCATACAACAATTAATATATGCAAAGTGACTTCCACAGATGTGTTGTAAACTTAAGAACAGATGTGATTTGAGGACACACAGAAAGCATTCATTCGTGGTGGTAAGGGGTTTAGATTTTAATGCTGAATAACTTCTGAAGAAGGAGCCCTGATGGCATGGCAGTGAAGTACTCTGATCCATCCAGTGACTTTACACCTCCAGCTGGATAAAAAGACCCGATGGCCTGAGCCTCTCAAGATTACAGCCTACCACACCGGATGGGCCATTCTGCTCAGTGACATTGAGTGGCTTTGAGCAAAAAGGGACTCATTGGTTCCCAGTGACAGCAGAGACCTGGTGAATAATTTCTGTAGGGTTTTAGCATAAGAGAGCACACAGATGCCTCCAACGTTTTTATTCTACCCATCTGAGAACTCTTCTTCACTGAGATAGGGAATGCCATAGTAGTCAGAGCCTTGGTTGTGCAGTGGTTAAAGCAGCTCAGGTTCTAATCCACCAGTTACTGGGTTGGAGAAAGCTGTGACCATGTGCTCCCATAGAGTTGTGTCGTCTTGGAAACTCTCTGCGGCAGTTCTTCTCTGTCCTGTGGAATTGCTGAGTGGGAACCGGTGGGTTCTGGGTTTGGGCATATAAGGAGTGACTTTCGGGAGGAAATCTGAAGTTCGTTTTTGGACAAGTTTGAGATGCCTGTGCAACATCCAGGTGGAGATGGTGAATAGGTTCAAAGAAGAGGTCCTGGGGAAGGGTACACAGTTGGGAGTCAGCAACTGGGATATGCTCTTCAAGACCAAACGGGTACTCAAAGTCACGTAATTAGTTACAACTAGGGAAGAAGAGTAGACGGAGAAGAAGGGAAGCCGCTTAAGGAGTAAGCCGAGGGGTACCCCAAAGCCAAGGTACCTTTGGCATTTGGGCAAAGGTCAAGGAGATACCAAAGGATGTAGAGAAAGCACAGCCAATGAGGTGGCAGGAAAATAAAAAGGTACCTGCTTTGATGTGCCCAGGGTTCTTGATTTCTGGAACCCAAGAATGGATTCCAGATTAGAAGCAGCAAGTGGAAACCAAAGTGTTTTTTTTTTAGAACAGTACTCCACAAAGCAGGGACTCCAGTGAGTGCCCCTGAAAGGGTTTTGTCTAGCGGGTCTTATTGGCTGTGGGGTACTTGGCCTGTCCATATTTGCATGTTATGAATGGACCAATTGAGGGCCTGGCCACATATCTCAGGTCCAAGCACCAACCTGGTGACGCTGGGCCCTTACAAGCAACAAGATCAGCAAAAGGGTCATGTGTTTGCTGACTTTCCATTTAAAAGTTAACCTAGGGGATCTGGTGGCTGCTGACTTAAAGACCTAAAATTACCGTAGATCAGTCCCAATGTTCCCTGTGTGTATTTATGTGGTCCTCTCTGCCTGTCTGCATGTTCTCTGTCTCCTCCCTCAGACTCATCAGGACTCCTAAGACAAAGTTAAAAAAAATGTGCATAATTACAGTGTAATGTAATACTCTTCCCCCCCACATTGTCAGGCATTACTATTTGTTTGTCTCCTCCACTTCACTGAAATCTGGCTATGTACCACATGCATTACCCTGTCTCACCTTGTCTCTAGGGTCTATTGTTGACTTGACTCAAATTAAACTTTTCTTTGTCAACCTTTTGTGACTTAGATGAAGATTTACAGAATAGTTCATCATTTTTAGATTCAACAATGGATGTGTTCACATCTTGTTTTAACGCATCCATTTCCATCCCCTTAATGTACTGTCACTTATCCTAGTTTCTCGTAGTGTTTCCTATCTTAATAGACTTCATTAATAAGTAAAATTATTTTTTCCTTAAAAATAAAACAAATATATTTTGGGGGGGGGGGGTCATCACTGCCCTCTGGTGGGAGTGGGAGACCCAGTCTTATTGCTGCTGGATTTGAACTGCAAGCCAATGGGCCGCAGTCCCACACACAACCACTAGGCCACCGAGGCTCAGCCCAAAACAAATGTATTTTGAGAAAAAAGTTAAAATAGGGGAAAGCTCCAGTACAATGAACTTCAGAAACCTCTTTCACCTATATCTTCAACTTCTGGTAAACATTTGGCCCACTTATGTGCTTGTTTTTTCTATTTCCTTCCTTTTGAAACTAAATTGTAGCTATTATGACCCATCACACCTAAATAATTTTTGGTCTGTATAATGATAAGCAAAATGATATTATCTCCCAAATCACAGTGAAATAATCAAAGTCAGGGAATTACATGTTGATATAATTATGGATTATTGTCCAGATGAAGAAGCCCTGGTGGCACTGCTGGGCAAGCATCAGACTACTAACCCCAAGGTACCAAGTTGGAGCCCACCAGTCATCTCCTCAGGAGAAAGAAGAGGCTGTCTGCTCCTGTAAAGATTGATAGCCTCGGAAATCCTAGCTAGGGCCACTATGAGTCCAAATCAACTCGATGACAGTGGGTTTGGGTTATATAGTCCACATGCAATTTTGTAAGTTGTTCCAATAATATTCTGTGTAACAGTCCTCCTTTTCATGTCTGGTTTTTGTAGTCTCTTTCCTTCTAGAAGAGCTCCTCAGACTTTGTCTTTTATGACAGTGATATATTTTGTTTGTTTGTTTGTTTGTTTTTGTGGGCATCACTGCTCTCCGGTGGTGGGAGTAGGAGGCCCAGCCCCACTGCTGGAATTGAACCTCCGTCCCAGTGGACTGCAGTCCCATGCACAACCACTACGCCACCGGGGCTCAGCCCGACAGTGATATATTTTTAATATACTTTTAAAAGCTTTCTCTTTTAAACTTTTGGTTGTGAACTGAGTGGAGGTTCATGGAGCAGATCAACAGTTTTTCACTCAGCAATCCAGACATGTCTTGTATCATTACAATCCCCTCAACGTAACACCACATCTCACTTGTTCCCTGTGATTCCTGTTTTTCGTTTCCCCTTCCTTCTAAACTCCTCTGATCCTGGTTCTTGGGTACATGGTGCCCTTTTGACCTCTTATGTTAGGTTAGGTTCTCTACAGAAGCAAATTTACCGATGCTAGTGTATTTGTATATAGAAAGAGTTTTATATCAAGAGCTGGCTTACATGGTTGTAGAACAGTTGAGCCCAGTCTGGTTTAAATCAGGCTCAGCCTGAATGGAAGAAGCTGATGAACAGGAAGCCGGATGACAAAGCGGAGGCAGCAGGGGACACGGGTGGGTGGATGCGGAGGTCTGACAGGACTAAATGCATCCACCGCTGGTCACTGGATGACTGCTCCTGAAAGCAGCAGACTATGTAACAGGAGATGGAGGCACCAGACATAAGATACAGGTCTGGCAGAAGGGCCAAAGAGAATTCTACTCTGCTTAGTTAGTTTCTGTATAAAAAGGCCTGACACCAAAGAGATGTCATCAGGCTGGGACGCAGTTGGTAGGTTGAACTTCACCCCTACCTTCACCCAGGAGTATCTCGTTGACAGAATCCCTTAGTGGACAGCTATGCTAAGGTATGGGACAACTCTGGTCTTACTGCTCTCCATTTACTGCTGTCTATTGTTTGGCTGAAAAGTGTGCTTCACAAAAGAGTTCAATTCCAGGCGTGGAGGTGACTAAGGAAAGAATGTTTCTTAGCTGGGCTTCTTTAAATGTTTCCTCATTATTTATGTTCCTGAATTTGGGGCACGTAAAAGCATAAATAATATTATAACTATATTAGAAACTCAGTGTTGGTTGAATCACTATAAAAGTAACTCACAATTTTGTAAAAGACAATTATGTCCAATCAGAAACTAATGGATCTGAGTTGCTTTCCTAATGGTACGCTTCAAAGAAATACATGATAAAAACCCAAACTCACTGAGATCGAATCAGGGTCTTAGTGATGCCATGTAAGGTAGCCAAGGTGGTACATTTACGGGAGAAGAAAACAAAGTGGGTTGTGGACTTCAACTGACAGCCTTGTGGTTAGCAGTCCAACACCTCCCCAACCAACAGTGCCACCAGGGCTTGTTATAGTGACCTGACAGAATGGAGTAAAACTGCTCCCTAGACTGTAAATCTCTCTTTTTTTTTGGGGGGGGGGCATCACTGTCCTCTCGTGTTGGGAGTAGGAGGCCCAGTCTTTGCTCCTATAGAGCTGCTGCTGGAATTGAACCTGCATCCCAGTGGGCCGCAGTGAGACTGTAAATCTTTACAGTAGCAGACAGTCTCACCTTTCTTCAAATTGTTGGCCTTTTGGTTCACAGTCTAACATGTAACTCCTTAGATCCCAGAGCTCTTAGATAGATGATGGATACATAGATAGATAGACACTTGTACAAACACTAGTTCTCTGCCTTAGAGATCTGTTTCATTTACTCACAGTTGTCGCAGCTCCAGATAATTGTGCACATCACTAGAATCCTGCAGATGACACATGCTAGCTGGATAGATAAGCCCACATATACAAAAGGATCACTGATGGTGCTATGGGTTAAGTGTCAGGCAGCTGAAGTAAAGGTTGATGGTTCAAATTCATGTGAATTTGATCTGAAGGAAAAAGCTGGAACGTTCTAAGATTTACATTCTCAGAAATCCTCAGGAGCTGTTCTGCTCAATCCTCTAGGGTCTTTACGCGTTGGAAACAACTATCATGACAGTAAAAATATGGAACCTGAAATTTACATAGAAATCAAGAGACAGAATTGATGGCCACTGTGTTAGGGTAGACGAGCGAAACTAATTCTTAGGCACTCAGATGTGTGTAAGAAAAAGCTTCCTATACAAGAGCAATTGAATATTGAGGAAACATGCCAGCCCAGTCAAGATCAAGTCCATAAATCAAAGAGTAGCCCATATGTCTCATACCAGCTCAGAGTCTTGTAGGGAGTGAACAGAGAGATCATGTGTCTACTTGGATATATATGTGTCTACTGCCTCCAAGGATTCTACTGTAGAATCCTCAGGAGAAGGCCATGTCCACACAGAGGTCTCATTGGCTATGACCTGATTGACAGGCCAGACTCCACCCCTTCACTTGATGTAAGATGTGAAAGCAATAATCATACAACTTATGAAGGGTTCATGAGGGAGGGCAGGGGAAGGAGAGGGGAAAATGAGAAGCTGATATCAAGGGCTCAAGTAGAAAGAAAATGCTTTGAAAAGGATGATGGAAGCAAATATACAAATGTGCTTGACACAATGAATGAAGGTGTGGATTGTGATGGGAGATGTAAGAGCCCCCAATAAAGTACTTAATAAAAAAAATAACAAAGTATCTCTGCTAAGCTTACTACTGCACAAGCGAAAAGATGTATTAGAAAATATGTTGTGGGCTGAACCCTGGTGGCGTAAATAGTTGAGTGCGGGACTGCAGCCCGCGGACTTGGTGGTTCGAATCCAGCGGTGGCTCTCAGGAGCAGAGCTGGGTAGCTCCCACGACCACCAGAGTGATGACCTCCCCCCCCCCCCAAAAAAAAATATCTTGCAAGGGGAGGAAGGGGGTGTTGTTAGAATCCTCTGCCCTGATGTTCTTCACTCTTGGATTCAACTTGATGTCAGAGGCACTCAGTCTCAGCTGACCACATGCTTAGTGCTGCAAATCAAAGAGTAAAATTAAAGCACATTATTATTATTTTTATTTTTTTTTTTAGGAATCACTGCCCTGGTGGTGGGAGTAGGAGGCCCAGCCTTTGCTCCTGTGAGCGGGAATTGAACCTCTATCCCAGTGGGCCGCAGTCCTGCACACAACCACTATGCCACCGGGGCTCAGCTTTTTTTTTAAAGTCTTTTTGTGTGTGTGTGTGTGTGTGTGTGTGTGTGTGTGTGGCATCATTGCCCTTGTGGGAATAGGAAGCACATTATTCTTATAGAGAGAATAGTCTACATTATTCTGATAGGAAGAAAGCACATTAGGGCTGAGCCCCGGTGGCGTAGCAGTTGTGCGCGGGACTGCGGCCCACTGGGATGGAGGTTCAAATTCAGCAGCAGCTCCACAGGAGCAAAGGCTGGGCCTCCTACTTCCACCACCAGAGGGCAGTGATGTCCTCCCGCCCTCAAAAAACAATACAAAAAAGAAAGCACATTATTCTTGCAGGAGGTTGGGGGGAGAGAAAGATGACATTGAAAATGATTAAGGCTATTACAGTATGTCACACGTTGATAGTTACCTGGATGAGAGTGGAGTCAGGGCCATATGTGTTGATCTGGGGAACGTCTTCACATTTGAAATAGGTGGTAGAAGAATCCAGCCTCTTTCCTAATCTGTCTCAGACTGGATAGGGGAAGACACCAGACTTTATCTTAAAACTGTATCTTAAATCTTATTTATATTGACTTCTCCACCTTTACTACCTGCTGTGATCAGTTGCCATTGTGTGCAAAATAGGCCTATCTTCAAAGATGCCTGAGGGGGGATTGAACTTCCAACCTTTCAGCTGGCTGTCAGGATGCAACCATTTGTGCCACCCAGGGACTCATTTCTATGCACGCTGTGGCGAGACACCCTCAGGTTGTGTGTGAGTCACAGTGACGCTGTGCTCAATAAAAAGAAGCCCTACCTCATCCTTATGGCAGGACTTCCTGTTTGAGCCCATGGTACAGCCACTGTGTCAGTCCACCTCCGTGAAGGCTTCTCTCTTCTGTTCACTGACCCTCTATGTTACCAGGTATAATGTCCAAGAATATCCTGTGCCTATTTTATTCCTCCGTTGAAGTAGAGGCTTTTATTTTCTTGCCCTCTGTTTTATGGTCACAAGATAGCTGTTCCACCTATAGACGCAGGTGTGCTTGCTCAGCAGAAGGGAGGATATCACTCAGATAAAGCATGAAGAAAGCAAAACCACTTTGGCATTTTCATGAAAAGGGGCAGACTAACTGCAGCTTCCTACTTTTCATCTCATTAGGCAGAATGATGTTACATGATCTGCCCCAGAGGCAGGAGTGGCTAGGGAAGTGCAGGTTTTTAATTGGGCACACTGTTACTTCAAATGAAACCGGGGTTCTCTTAGAAAGCATTGGGGCTAGGGAGCATATCCGTGAGGCTTACATTCTGAGTACGAGGCTTGCAGAAAGTGAGCTGTGATTTCCAGGGAGAACCTAGCTCATGTGTGAATCTCTATACAGATTCGTGTCTATTGAATTCCAGCTACACAATGTAGAAAGGCTTGCCCTTCAGGCAGCGTGTTGGAGAGTGGATTACTGTCATTCTCCGACTCAGCCCCGTAGCATCTGGTTATGAGTTGGACTGTTAACTGCAAGGTCAGCGGTTCGAAATCACCAAACTCTGTTGGAAGAAGAGGGGGCTTTCTATCACCACGTTACAATGGGAGGTCCGGGTGCTCCAGCTGGTGGGTCTGACCCACGTTGTACCTCTCTGGGTGAGAAGATAGCAGAGCAGGCCCCCAATCCATCCTTTCTGTAGCATTTGTCAATCACCTCTTGCAGAAACCGTTTTCAGAAAACTCGTGACCGATCACCACCTTTGAGAACAGAGAGTGCAGCAACACCCCCATAGGATGCAGGAAGCCCTCCTGACTACGGAGGGCGAAACTACACAAAGAAGCGTGGTATCCCGTGCATCGCATGGACCAGCAGACTGCCAAGGAAGGCTTTGCCACACGGGATCATATACCATTTAGGGATGAAAGCAATCAGCGAGATCTGACCAGAAAAGGTAATCCAGTTAAAAACCGCAGCGCTAAAAGGAAACTGCTACTTGGAGGCTGTGATCCACAACAACTTACTGCGGAGACTCCTGTGACGGGAAGGGCTCCGAGTGTGAGGCTCTGCACCAGCGGGGTCTTAGAGGCTGCAAGGCACGTTTGCAGAAGGCGCTGCTGCTCCAGGCCACCTGGCAGGGCACCTTCCCTGCCACGCTCTGCATGGTCAGCCGGGGGATATGTTAACGTGGAATCACGTTAGCTCCAGAGCTCAGAGTCGCAGCGACTTCTTCAGTGGGCCTATTGTTTCTTACCTAAAAATAATTATAGATGTCGATCACTTGTGACTGGCAGAAGAGTAAGTAAAGCTAATTTGATTCGGACAGTTTATGAGATACGTTAAAATTTCTCATTAAACGGCCCAAATAACCCTCATGATAAGTAAAGTAGTAAAAGAACAAAAGAGAGACCATTGCGCATGTTGTGTAGCAGGTCGTTTTCTGGTGTTTGGCGGGTGCAAATCTAAGTTCTGCCTTCATTTGGAAATGCTTGATTATGATGACAATAAGTAATGAACTAAAGCATCACTTTAAGGTCCAGGCCAACAACCAGGTTGATTGAAGCTTCTTTAAAAAAGCTTTTTTATTGGGGTCTCATGCAACTCTTACCACAATTCATCCATCCATCTGTTTGCACATTTGTTGCCACCATCATTCTGAAAACATTTGCTTTCTACTTGAACCCTTGGTATCAGCGCCTTATTTCTCCCCTCCCTTCCCACTCCCCCCTCTTTCACGAACTCTTGATAATGTGTAAGTCATTATCATTTTGTCATATCTTACACTGTCTGACGCCTCCCTTCACCCCCTTTTCCGTTGTTCATCCCTAAGGAGGAGGTTATATATAGATCCTTATAAGCGGTTCCCCCTTTCTTCCCCACCTTCCCTCCACTCTCCCCACCGATCCTGAAGGAGTAATATGCCCTGGATTCCCTGTGTTTCCAGTTCTTATCTGTACCAGTGTACATCCTCTGGTCTCGCTGGATTGATAAGGTAGAATTGGGATCATGATAGTGGAAGGGAGGAAGCATTTAGAAACTAGAGGAAAGTTGTATGTTTCATTGTTGCTACGCTGCACCCTGACTGGCTCACCTCCTCCATGTGACTCTTCTATAAGGGGGTGTCCAGTTGCCTACAGATGGGCTTTGTTGCTTCTGAGCTTGATGGCCACTTGTTTACCTTCAAGCCTTTAAGATCGCAGACGCTGTATCTTTTGATTTCACCATCCGCTTTCTTCACCACATTTGCTTGTGCACACATTTGTCTTCAGTGATTGTGTTGGGAAAGTGAACATCATGGAATGTCAATTTAATAGAACAAAGTGTGCTTGCATTGAGGGAGGCCCAATATCCATCTGCTCCTCTAGTACTAAATCTGTAAACATAGGCACATAGTTCTATCTCCCCATTTTAATATATAAATATATTTACATATGTACACGTGTTTAGACCAGTATAAAAGCCCTTTGCCTCCTAGTTCTTTCCTCTATTTCCTTTTTTTTTTTGGTGGGCATCACTGCCTCTGGTGGTCGTGGGCGCTACCCAGTGCCTCTCCTGAGAGCTACCGCTTGATTTGAACCGCCAAGCCTGCGGGCTGCAGTTCCGCATTCAACCACTATGCCACCGGGCTCAGCCCTCTTTCCTCTATTTTCTTTTACTTTCCTCTTATTCCACCATCAGGCTCACCCTTCATTTGGGTTTCAGTATTTTCTCTCAGTTACATTGCCCTTGATCAAGCACCACCAGGCCTCTGACAGCCTCCTCAATCCTGGTTTTGGATCACTTATTGCTCCTTTGTCCCAGGATTTGTTAACACCACTTCCTTCCCCCTCCCCCCACAAGTCTATGGTTCTGTTATTTTCCAGATTGTTTATCCCTCCTATCTTATCTAGATAGACCTGCAACAATAATAGTATGCAAAAAAGAAAAAGAGAAACACACCAAGACAAAAAACCCCAAGCAAAACAAAGCAATAAAAGAAGAAAAAACAACAAAAAGAAAAACCTATAAATAGTTCAAGGTCTGTTTGTTGACCTTGAGGAGTGTTTTCCAGTAAAGTCTGACAGGGTGCCAAGCCTTGGCCCCAAAGTCTATTTTTGGTACTCCCTCAGGATTTCCTTGCTCCACTCTTAATTGAAACTTTTAAATAGTTTTTCCTACGTCTCTAATAAGTTACATGGATATGTAAATGAAAGACAAAAATCCTCTACTTCCCTATCAACTACCTCCCATCTTTTTATCCCAGAGCTTTTTACAGAACATTCCCCAATCATAGGCACCCTCAGTCCAGATGAGATATATTTTAATATACACAGACTCATATATTGAAAGAATAGGTAAAGATTTATGGAAATAATCTTTTGTACCTTTCTTACTTCTTCATTTTTGTCTAGTTTATTTCCTTAGAAAGCCAGCTTAGTTGCTCCTATTTGAATCACTTTCCCTTCAAAAATTTAATTGTATTAAAAGGACTTTGAATGCTATTTAATCTTATGACCACTTTGGTAAACATGTCTTTTTTTTAAAATCATTTTATTGGGGGCTCGTACATTGTTTTTCACAATACATAAATAAACATATTGTGCCAAGCACCTTCAAATGTCCACTGCTATCATCGTTCTCCAATTATCCGCCTTTTCCCTTGAGCCCCTAGTATTGGCTTTTCCATGCCTTCCCCTCTTACCCTGCTCTCTCCTCCCAAGCAACCCTCAATACTTTATACATTGTTATTGTTCTGTCATATCTTACACTGCCTGACCTCTCCTCCAGCCCACTCCTTTGATGCCCATCCTTCAAATAGGAGCCTATGTGTATATCCTTGCAGTTGGTTTTGTCCCTCCACTACACCTTCTCTCCACCCTTCCAGCAGCTCCAATCTACCCCACCTTCTCTCCACCCATCCAGTAGTTCCAATCTAACCAACGGCCTGAAGGGGCTCACCAATCCTGGTTTCCCCATATCCCCAGCTCTCCTCTCCACTAATGTACCTTCTCCAGTCCATCCGGATTTGCAAGGTAGAGTTGGGACCATGATGGTTGGGGGGAGGAAGACCTCAGGAACTAGAGGAAACTTGTATGCATCATCACTGCCCGGCTGCACTCTGACTAGTCTGTCTCCTCCCCGTGACTCCCCTGTAAAGGGGTGGCCAATTACCCACCAGGTGGGTCCCCACCCTGCTCCTCCCCTCACTCGTAATGAAGTGATTCCTGTTCTTTGATGCTCAATACCTGCTCCCTTTGGGCCCTCTTGATCACACTTGATGGTGTGCTTCTTCCATGTGGACTTTGCTGTCTCCGTGCTGAATGGTGACTCGGTTATCTTCATGTCTTTGAGACTCTAGACATTCAATCATTTGGTGCTGGGCACCATCATTTCTTCTACTCTGTTTGCCTCTGTTTCCATTTACCTTCAGCAATATCGGGAATTAATTGGCCCATTGATTTTGATTTTTGTTCTTTGATGCCTGATGCCTGATTGTTTCAGCACCTCATGATTGCACAGGCAAGTGAGCTTCTTTTATGGTGGGTTTTGTTGCTCCTGAGCTAGATGGCTGCTTGTTTATGCTCAAGCCTTTAAGGCTCCAGATGCTATATCTTTTTTTTTTTTTTTTGGGGGGGGGGGAGCGTCACTGCTCTCCGGTGGTGGGAGTAGGAGGCCCAGCCCCACTGCTGGAATTGAACCTCTGTCCCAGTGGGCCGCAGTCCCGCACACAACCACTATGTCACCGGGGCTCAGCCCAATGCTATATCTTTTGATAGCTGGGCACCATCAGCTTTCTTCACCACTCTTGGTCACGCTCCCACATGTCCTCAGTGGGCACCTTGGGGATATGTGCACACAGTGATATGTTTCTCCTCCCCACCCCCCCCAGCCCCCCCCACCCCCGTTTGATGTCTATTGCCTAGACCTTTCACCACCGTGTGGCCACGCTGGCTGTTGTGCTTCTTCTGTGTGGGTGTGGTCTCCTCAAGTAAATGGTCTATTGTTTATCTTCAGGCTTTTAAGACCCCAGATGCTATATCCTTTGGTGTCTGGACACCATCAGCTTTCTTCACCACATTTGTTTGTGCACCCATCTTACTTCAGTGATCGTGTTGGGCCAGTGAGCCTCGAGGAATACCAGGTTCATAGAACAAAGTGTTCTTGCCTTGAGGGAGCACCAGGGTGAGGGACTAAGGTCCACTTGCTACCATAGTATTTGGCCTATAGATAAAACATGTCTTTTTTCAATGACAGTTTTATTGGCACTTTATCCGTATGTCATACAATTCAAGATTCAATCATATCAAGAAGAGTTGTACAATTGCCATCATATTCGGCTGAGGCTCGGTGGCGTAAGTGGTTGAGTGCGGGACTGCGGCCCGCGTGGGCTTGGCGGTTCAAATCCAGCGGTGGCTCTCAGGAGCAGTGCTGGGTAATGCCCATGACCACCAGAGGCAGTGATGCCCCAAAACAAACAAACAAACAAAACAATTGCCATCACACTCAACTCTTGTAATCATTGTTATTCATGTAATTTTTTGAATAATGGTAAATATGTACACAACAGATCATTCTCCAATTCCTCAACTTCTACTTGTATGATTCAATTCCCTTGATTATACTCTTTGTGCTGTACAGCTACTATTGATATCAGCATTTTAAAAAATATGCTCATTGAATTATCCCAAATGTCAAATAGATAAATTGGCTTAGAGTAGAGGAGCAATACTTTCAAAGGTTAGGAGAGTCTGATTATGTGAAAGTCCTTTAATATTGATATGTTCATAAGTTCTTTCATCAGGGTTTAATAAATTTATAGAAGATGGATAATTTCTGTGCTTTCAGATCACTGTAATTTCAAACTCATTTGAATATATAAGTAAAGGTTGCTTTCAGAATAAACTAGAACATAATAAAAAACCAGTTACAGTCTCAGAAACTCATTGTTGTGGTTCAAATAAATGACAGCCACTATGATGTCTTGAAATTTAGAAGAGTCTTTAATTTAATTATAACTGGACTGCAAGAATCTAAAGGCAAATCCTTGACTGTTGTCCTGAACATTTCAGTCCATTTCTAATGGCAAAAAGCTCATTCATCATTTGTCTAGGATTTAAACAAAAATAGAAGCAGAAAGCCAAGTTAATGTTATTATTCTTCAGAGTTAGTGATCGTTACAGGGTACTGCATTGATTATAACATCCTAGTTAATAAAATGAAAATTTTGTAATTAGTCATATCCTGGTTACAACATCAAAAGGAACAATATTATTAAATACAATGTTCTGATCTCAAGAACATTAAGAATACATTCTAAAATCCATCCCTAGTGGGACTTTTCAAGATGGGTGGGGGAAGGAGACAGGACATTAAGCAATCAACAAGATGGCATGACAGTGACTAGTGGTAATCTGTCTCCACTCATTGGGAATGTGCTACCTTGTCCTACAGGATCCTTGTGAGACAGGATCCATTTGATGGCAGTGACTTTGGGGAGTTTGGAATCAGCCTAGGCAGGAGCTTCACCTTCAGGGAGTTGCCTGGCTTTTTCCTTGGTGAAAAGTCACATATTAGGATTGAGCCTTACTGAGACTGCCTTGATGACAGCCCTCAATCTTGTAACCTTTTCTAAATGTGCAATAGAGTATGTGCCCCAATCACAGTCCATTTCCTTCTTCTGGGCTTCTACCTGCAACTATGACGGGTTCATCTCCATCAGTCATGATTTTGTGACTGTCTCCTTTGTCGTCTGTGTCCTAGTTAAGCGACTCGGTTTCTGTGAATCCTTGAATACTATTATGGTCTCTCTCATCTGGATGGTTTGCCTTTGTCTTGGTTTGTTCTGTTTGGACTTCATAAACTATATTTGAACCTGGAGTCTCTTTTTTTCCTGAAAATAAGAACAACTAATGTTTGACTAGGCTGCTAGCAGCATTAGCCCCAGCCAGGGATTTTACTTCTAGGAAGGTCTTCTACAGTTCAACTTCACCTGTCGATGCTCCTCCTGGCTTGTTTGCCCACCTGCCAAGAAGCTATGAGTGGATCACACCTACAATCATCGCCAGAGGCTTTTGCCTTTGGATTCTTGTTGCCGCTTGAGATTGAAGTCCCTGTGTGTCATGTGCTGGTTCCCCATGTCTCCAGGGAAAGCCAGTAGCTAATGTGTACAGGGGTATGACTCCCAAGTCTAAAGACAGACAGACAGACTCTGCTGGCAATTATGTTTAAGTGCCCCATGTAGATTGAGTCTCGATGTCACCTGAGATTGCAATAGTTAGATGATGCTTCCCTCTTCCGTGACTTCTTAATTCATTTGTGACCTAGCCCACTTGATCCATTATTTATTCCACCTATTCGTTTTCTATCACTCCCTTAATGGTGCTTTTTTGTCTCAACCTTCTAGGATATAATCCTCTCCCTTGGGAATCTTGATCATCAGCCTTCCATCTGAAGACCCTTCTGCAAATAGGAACTGCAGGCTCTTTCTACCTTAGACTGGATCTCAGGGCTTGTGAGATCCGTACACCAGTGTTCCGCGACTAACCATGGCCTCAAAATCACCCGCAGGGAACACATTTCCCCACCCACTGTTGTTCCTTAGCGTATTTCTCGAGCGAGATGGCTAACAAGAGACCATCCGGGAGAGTCTCACTCATCAGCCAGACTTCCATTTGTGGACAAATATGAACAACAAAAACAAATATATATCTATATCTATATAGATATAGACAGATGTGTATGTGTGTGTGTATATATATATATAAATATCAAGGATAGGGAATGTTTGTCTTTTGGACTATATAAGCCTGGCAAAAGCGTCAATACCAGCTAATATCACCTGCCTCAAGCAAGAGAAGCAATTCCACCCATCACCTCAGGAATGAGTCAGTTAACTATTTGATCAGTATGACCCGAGAATGATGTCATAAATATCCAAATGGCTCTTCTTTTGGACTGAGAATTCAGCCCTGTCCTCTGCATGAGTGGGCATGCAGCTATGAGAGTCAGTGTATGTTTTACTAACAGAGCTGGAGAGACAGTGGGATGAAATCTCCCAGATTGCCTTGTCTTTTCTCATCCAGTGGGAGTTTTTCGACTTCTTTAGGTGTCAGTACATTTTTTGGTGTCACTCTTTCTCAACGTCTAATACTTTTCTCATCTGTACTCTCTCTGGGTATCAGAACATTTGTTATGTTAAATTCCTTTCTTTAGGGTATGCTGATTTCCTATCTAGGGGAACACTTTACATCATGGGATTTATATCCTAGATCATGACCATCCCTACCCCCTTCAGATCATATTTATGTTCTGAAAGCACCCCCTTAGAATCTGACAATACTAAGGCACTTCGCCTATATATTTATATCCTAAGTTAGACTCAACAATAGTACAACATTAAGTTACTCAGCCTATATATTTGGGGAGGCATTCACATAGGAAGTTAGGGCAATCATCATTAAAGTGTTCTAAACTTGTTGTTAAGTGCCACTGAGTCGGTTGCAACTCACAATGATCCTATGTACAACAAAGCCAAACATTGTCCCATCCTGCGCCAACTTTGCAATTGTTATTACCTTTGAGATAATTGTGACAGCCACTGTGTCAATTCATCTTGTTGAGGTCCTTCCTTATTTTACTGCCACTCTACTTTACTGGGCATGATGTCCTTCTCCAAAGACTGGTCTCTCCTGACAACATGTCTGAAGTACATGAGACAAAGGTTCACCACCATCCCTGCCTCTCAGGAGCATTCTGACTATACATATTCCAAGATAGATTTGTTTGTTCTTTTGGCCATCCAGTGCACTTTCAAAATTCTTCCCAGAACCATAATTCAAATGTATTGGTTCCTTTTTTCAGTTTTCCTTATTCAGTGTCCAACTTTCACATGCGTATGAGGCAATGGAAGATACCATCTTTTTTCAATTTGAATATTAAGAATGAAAGGGTGGAGTTTAGCTTGTCAATCAGGTTGAAGCTTGTTGACCTCATTTGGAGCCGCTAAGGAGGTAAATAGCCCCCTGGAGGGGTCACGTGCTCACTTCCTGTGCGACATGCTTGCTGACAAGACGCATTGAGCAACGGTAGAGTCCTGGAGCTGAAGGAGCCATATGGGGACTCCTGCCAGTGCTGTGAGATGCCTCTATCGCCACTGGATCCACAAGACTTTCCACCCACTAGCCTTTGATCTTCCTGAATTCAGTGTCATTTCATGCGTTTCATGAGTCTGAAGAGGAATTTATAGATAAGTATCAGACATATGGCCTAATACCGAACTTATGGACTTGATTTGGACTGGGTGGGATGTTTTATCAACATTCAATTGCTCTCGTATCTAAAGCTCTTTCTTATACACGTGAGTGTCTATGACTTTGTTTCTCTAGTCTACCTTGTTGAACACATGATTTGGGCCAAGTACACCTTGGTCCTCAGAGTAACTTGCCTGTTTTTCAACACTCTACAGAGATCTTTTTTTTTGTTTTTTTTTTGGGGGGGGGGCATCACTGCCCTCTGGTGGTGGGAGTAGGAGGCCCAGCCTTGCTGCTGGATTTGAATCTCCAACCCAGTGGGCCCCAGTCCCGTGCACAACCACTACGCCACCGGGGCTCAGCTCTAAAGAGATCTTATGCATCAGATTAACTCAATGCAATGTGTCTTGGATTTCTTAACCACTACTTCCATGAACATTAATTGAGGATCCAAGCAAGACAAAATCCTTGACAACTTCAATTTTTTGTCTGTTTATCATAATGTTACCTATTGGTCCAGTTGTGAAGATTTTGGTCTTCTTTATATTGAGGTGCAAGCCATATTGAGGGCTGTAGTCCTTAATCTTCATCAGCACATGCTTCAAGTCCTCCTCACTTTTAGCAAACAGTGTTGTGGAATCTGTGCATCACAAGTTGTTAATAAGCCTTCCTCCAATCTTGATACCAAACTCTTGCTTCATATAATCCAGCTTATCTGATGATTTGCTCAGCATACAGGATGGATAAATATGATGAAAGGATACAATGCCAACACACAACTTTCTTGATTTTTAAACCATGAAGCATCCCTTTGTTTTGTTCCCACAAATGCCTTTGTCTATGAACAAGTTCCACACGAGCACAATGAAGTGTTCTGGAGTTTCCATTCTTCTCAAGGCTACCCATAGTTTGCTATGATCCACACAGTCAAATCCCTTTGCGTAGTCAATGAAACACAAGTAGCTATATTTCTGGTGTTCTCTGCTTTGAGCCAAGATCCATCTGACATCAGCTCTGTTCCATATCCTTTTTTTTGGATCTGATCTCAAACTCTGGCAGCTCCCGGTTACTATACTGCTGCAACCCTTGGTTGGGTGATTTTCATTGGAATGAGCACAAATAGGGATCTCTTCCAATCATTTGGCCAGATAGCTATCTTCCAAATTTCCTGGCATAGGCAAATGAGTGCTTCCAAGATTTTATCAGTGTGTTGAAACATATCAATTGTTATTCCAGCAATTCCTGAAGCCTTGTGTTTGGTTAATACAGCTTGAAATTCTTCCCTCAGTATCATTGGTCTTTCTCATATGCTCCCTGCTGAAATCATAGGCTGTCAGCTAGGTCTTTTTGGTATGGAGATTCTGTGCATTCTTTCCATCTTCTTTGGACGCGTCCTGCGTCATTCAATAACTTGTCTGTGGAGTCTTTACTTGTCATTTAAGGCTTGAAGTTTTTCTTTAGTCTTTCCATTTCAGATAAGCTAAGCATGTTCTTCTTACTTGTTTTTCTAACTCTAGGTCTTTGCACATTTCATTATTTCCGTCTTCTCCAACCGCCCTCTGAAATTTTCCACTCAGCTCTTTGAGGTCATCTTTTCTTCCTTTTGCTTTAGCTACTCTGCAGTTAACAGCAAATTTCAGAATCTCTTCTGACATCTGTGCTGATATTTTCTTTCTTTCTTTCTACGCCACCGGGGCTCAGCCCTCTTTCCTGTCTTTTTAATGACTTTTTGCTTTCTTCATGGATGGTATTCCCGATGTCCTCTCACAGCTCATCAGGTCTTCTGTCATCAGTGTTCAATTTGTCAAACCTGTCTTAGAGATGGTCTCTCAATTCAGGTGGAATAGACTTAAGGTCACATTTTGGCTCTAGTGTATTTATTAATTTTTCTCTACCTTCAACCTGAGGTAGAAATGTCCCATGTCTCTCCTTGCCTATTCTGACCCTAAAATCTCTATTTCTTTCACATGTAGTGGCTCATTTATTTCAATTTACCAGTAAAGTGGGACAAGAACTGATAGGTTGAGTGATAATAAGAGCACTTTGGTGTCTACTTCTTCCTTCCATTCTTACAACCTGGCTTTTGTGATTGTTATCTGACTGCTTTGCTGTTTCCATGAACTCAGAGTTTGAAATGCTAATTGTTAATTGAGCCTTGTGAAAGGTCAAGTTGACCCTCCAGCCTTCTAATCATTGTATATGATTTATAAAGAATCAACTGAACTCAACTCAACTCATTACCATCATGTCAAAGGTGACTCATAGTGACACGTACCCTCTAATTAGTATTTGCAGAAGAAACTTCTGGAATATAAGTAGAAAATTGTAATAACTTGAGTTCCACCAAACAGCCACATTGGTTCAAGGTTGATCTGAGGCTAACCGCTAAAAAAAATTCAATTCAGCTCTTTCTGTGTTCCACTTGGAGTGGTTAATAATCAAGCCCAATTGTTCCAGGACAAGGCTCTGATATTTGTCATCACACCCTATGCAAAAGAAATTTATTGACGTCTATTCTGGATTAGATTATACTCTCCACTAGGGTAGGGATCTGTTTTGCTTACCCTTTCTAGGACAGAATTGAAAATTATAAGACCTAGAAAAAGCCAGTTAAATAAACAAGTGCTGGACACTACACTGTTTCTGTGTATAGTGTCTATATAAATTGTATATGTTTACATACATAAACTATTCCTATACATAAACTATGGTGTCTATATGTATTATTTTGATCTTTGCAACAATTTTGTGAGATAAATATTATTACCTACCATTTCGAGTCATTGGCTGAGTTGACCTACACCCATACTGATGACAAATAGTAGGTTGATATTTAACCTTAAATTTTATAAAATCTCTCCTTTAAATTTTTTTTTTGTTTTTTTTTGGGCAGGGCATCACTGCTCTCTGGTGGTGGGAGTAGGAGGCCCAGCCCCACTGCTGGAACTGAACCTCCATCCCAGTGGGCCGCAGTCCCATGCATAACCACTACGCCCCCGGGACTCAGCCTCTCCTTTAAATTTTTTAAAGATGATCAACTGGTGCTAAATTAGTGATTAAAAGTTTTATAGAGAACAGCAGCATAACAACACACAAATTTATGATTAATTACAAAATAAATAGTAACTTTATCCTGAATATATATCACATCTTGGGTGAAGAAGAAGGCAAAAAGAGAGAAAATATTCTGTGATGGGTATTATTGCACTATCAATATCAATAATCTGTTACGCTATATGCTTATTTTTATTTAATGAGCATCTAATGGAAAAACTAATGGAAATAAAATATATTCATGCATTGTGGAAAATTATGTGAATTTTCATTTCTTCTGTCTTAGTAACTGGGACACATTTATGAAATCAGAAGACTACTTAAGGAAAGATGGGATTTGAAGATGGGCAGTATATTTTAATAAATATATTTTCTAAGCTATCATGAAGTAAAGTAAACCATCCTTATATTACAATATAATATAAATATGGAACAATCATAATGGCTGTGTTCTCATAGTCACTTTCTCAGGAGTCAGATTTGCACTGAGTAACAATGAGCCCAAATCTTGCTTTCCTTTATTTAGCTCCTCTGCCCATCTTTCATCTTTTTTTGGGGGGACATCACTGCCCTCTGGTGGTTGTGGGAGCAACCCAGCCTTCTCTGCTGGATTTGAACCACCAAGCCAGTGGGCTACAGTCCCACACTCAACCACTACACCACCAGGGCTCAGCCCCCTTCTTTCATCTTAATGCAAAAATTCTTTAAGCAATGTCTTGGTTCTATAGTGTTGCCTGACAGAAATATCACACGTGGATGGCTTTACCAACAGAACTTTATTCTCACACAGTTCAGGAGACTAGAGTCTAAATGCACAGGACTGGCTCTAGGAGTTCGCATTCTTCTCCTTATAGCCTTTTAACACCCGCAGAACCCTTATGATAAGTGAAATTGGTTAAATAAGATTATTCTGGGCTGAGCCCTGGTCGCGTAAGTGGTTGAGTGCGGGACTGCAGCCCATGGGCTTGGTGGTTCAAATCCAGCGGCGGCTTTCAGGAGCAGCGCTGGGTAGCTCCCACGGCCACCTGAGGGCAGTGATGCCTCCAAAAACAAAAAAACAACAAGATTCTTCTATCCATTTCTCTGTCATTCCCACCAAAGGCCTGGATGGGATCATGCGAATAGCAGTAGAAGGCTCTAACTTGAGGACTGCTCAGTCTTGCCGTTCCCCTGAGAGAACCATTTCAGAAGCACAGAAAGAGTTCTGGGACCATCAAGAAAGAAGAGCCACCTGTGGAGCCTGTGGGAGAGTCAGGGTGGAGGCAGGAGAGACTGTGGCACAGAGACAAGACAGAGCAGAGTAGCCAAGCTAAGACTGTGAGACACTGAGCCATAATGGGTGGTGGGCTTCCTGGCCCACAGAGGCCGAGGCCAAGGGACCAGGAGAGTCTTGGCTGCTGGCCCAGAAAAGGCCCTTCTGTGCGCCAGTGACTGTATCCTTAGTGTTTTATGATCCTGGGTTGTGATAACCTGGTAACATCCCTAGTAGAACCCCATAAGAATGAGTACTACAAGTGAGTTCTGTGTGGCCTTTGCAATGAATTATTGAACCCAGTCAGGGGAATAAAATGCTGTGGGAGGGATGGTTGGTGTCTGAGAAGGATAAAAAAGAAAAGGTGACTAGAGGTTTGCCTGACTTCTGCCTGTGGCAATCAGCCTTTTGCTGGTGTGGATTCGGATTCTCCTCCTTTGTGTAGCCACAAACAAAAAATGCACAGTCATCTAGTCAAGACTGACTCATAGCACCCTTATCGGACAGAGTGGGATTAACCCTATAGGATTCTGAAACTGTCATTCTTTTTTTTGGTTTTGTTGGGAGGCATCACTGTCCTCTGGTGTAAGTGGGAGGCCCAGCCTTGCTCCGGGAGAGCTACTGCTGGATTCGAACCACCACGCCTGTGGGCTGCAGTCCCGCACTCAACCACTATGCCACCGGGGCTCAGCCCGAAACTGTCATTGTTTACGGGAGTATAAAGCCTAGTAGCTAGTGGTTTCAAACTTCTGACCTTGTGGTTAGCAGCCCAGAGTATAACCACTACCCCACTAGAGGTCCCACTTTTATAGTCGGAGGTCAAATGTGGTCCCATGCCATCTCCTCACCTCCCAGTCTTTGGAGATTTCTCTTTCCACTCAACATTTGTGTAGATTTTATTTTTTCATGTCATTGATGACAATCTCCCAAACATAGCACCCCTCATGCCACTTCCACCCCGTGTTTCCAGTGTCCATTCCTCCTTCATCCTCAACCTTTCCTGCCTTCTGTGCTTGGATAAAGGCTGGCCTTTTCTACTCAAATGCAGCGTGTACAATTGTTCACTTTATAGGGATGCTTGTTGTTTAGTGGGAAATTGTTCTGCTCGGTTGGTTTCCGTTCCGGCCCTGACGGGGGATTCAGGGCTGTAGGCGTGGGGGGATCTTCATGTGTGTACAGGAACCTGAGGATGACTGGCACATTTCCAGGATCAGCCTTCCTTTCTTGGTCAAAGTAGCTTCTTTGGTTTTCTGCTCCATTCTCTCTCCTCCTATATCTCATTAGAGAAAGATGTCAGGGAAACTCCCCTTATATTGGATCAAGGCTGTGCATTAAGGGTATTATATCCCTTAATTCTCTGAAAGAAAAATAATGCATGGAAGGCCCCATTTGATCTCCTATGTCTGCCCTATGGTCACGAGACCTCTACCTTCCATTCTTCTTTACCTATTCTGACACTATTCCTCCCACAGCCCTTGATTTCTATGCTGGGTTTGATAATCCATTACAATGGCCACACAGAACTCACAGACAATATTCATGATTAAGAGGGTTTATTAGGGAAGCTAATAGGTTACTATAAGTCAGGATCAGTAAGCAGTAAGTAAATCATTAATTCACAACAAACCTCTCTCCACCAGTAATGTGGTTTCTTTCTGTTCCTTAGCCTCTCAGCCACGTGGTCCCTTGCCCTCTGCCTCTGTGAGCCTGGAAACTCTGCTTGATAGTGCCACAGTCTCTCTCAGCACTGCTCCATGTTCTGTTTCCAGATCTCTCTTCCTCGGCGTCTGGTCTCAGCCTGGATCCTTTTCTCTGCCTCAAAGTCTTTATGTGCCAAGCAAATCATCAGAGAAGCTGGCTGAGATGAAGCAGAATGTGGCATCAGGATTGGAGGAAGATTTATTAACAACCTTTGGTTTGCAGATGACACCACCTTGCTTGTTGAAAGAGAGTAAGGCTTGCAGTACTTGCTGACGAAGAACACAGATTGCAGCCTTCAGCATGGCCTTCAACCATGTACGAAGACCCGAATCCTCACAACTGAGCCAAGAGGAAACAGCAAAGTCATCAGGATTTTGTTCAAGGAAGCTCAAGAAAGCCACAGTCAAGAGATTAAAAAAAAAAGAGTACCTTAGGTAAATCTGTTACACAAAAACAAGGATGTTACTTTGAAGACGAAGGTGCCGCTGACCCAACCTGTGGTACTCTCCATTGCCTCATATGCAGGTGAAAATTGGATATTGAATGAGAAAGACTGAAGAAGAATCACAGTATCTGAATTGTGGAGCTGGAGGAGAATATTTACAGTATCACGGACAACTAAAACAACAAGCCAATCTGTCTTAGAAGTATGACCAGAGAGCTCCTTAGAAGCAAATATGGCGAGAATTTGCCTTACATCCTTTGGACATGTTGTCAGAAGAGACCAATCACAGGAGAAGGACCTCATGCTTGGTAAAGTAGCGGGGCAGTGAAAAAGAAGAAGAAGGCCCTCACCGGAGGGCAACAGTGGCTCAGACATGAACAATTGTAAGCATGGTACAGGACAGTGAAGTGTTTGCTCTTTTGTGCCTAGGGTCATGATGAGTTGTGTGGTAGTTAGGTCACTTCGTGCCAACTTAAGGATATTAAGATTAAAGGGGTGGAGTCTAGCCTGTCAATCAAGTCACCTCCTGATGATGCTTCCTTCTGGACGTGGCCTTCTCAGAAAGATTCTGGGAACTTCCTCTCTTTTGATGCTGCCATCAGAAGAGGCAGGCCACACATTCTTTCTCTCAGCTTCCCCTTCCTGCTGGCAAGCCACTCAGAGTCATGCTAGAGACTTGACGAGATGTGCCTGCCACCTTTGGGTCCACAAGACTCCGCACCCACTGGGCAGTGATGTTCCTCTGTTCTGCATCGTTGCATGCAGCTACACGAGTCTGAAGAAGGACATGTGGACTAGAATTGGATGGATGGCCCTACTATCAGACTTAGGACTGGATCTGAACTGGCCTGGGATGTGTTCCTCAGATACAACTACTCTCTAATCTAAAGCTCTCTCTGCATTTGTGTCTCTAGTCAACCCAACCTTGCACAGGTTAGAACCGCCTCGACAGCACCTGACAACAACAGCAAATATCTTTTAGCAACGGATTGACCTGTCACGTCAGAACATGTCATGGAGGACTGTTACATACCTGCCACACGACATCATGACATCCTTGCCGACCCACTGGGAATCATGGCCTAGCCAGGTTGGCACTTATCTTGGTGGGGAGATGAAGACGCACAATTCAATCCATGAACAAATGCACCAATCTCACAGTCATCGAGTCAGTTCTGGCTCAGAGCAAGCCTATAGGATGCAGTAGAACTGCCCCTGTGAGTTTCTGAGACTGCAGCTATTTGGGGTGTAGAACACTGTATCTGCTACCCAAGGAGCTGGCAGGTGGTTTTGAACTGCTGACCTCGTGATTAGCAGCCCATTATGTAACCCACTACACCATCAGGGCTCCTCTTCGACAGCAAAAATGTAATTTGTTCACCTTTTTGAATTCAATTACATTCTAGTCCTATCATTCTGCTGCTACACTGCTGTACCTGAATGGATTTGGGGACATGTTCCAGTTCGTCTTCTTTCATGGGAATTTGTCAGCTTTTGTTTTGTCTCTACCCTGTTCATGTTACTTTATGCCTTACATAATTTCTCAATAGCCAAATTTATTATTTAAAAAATAGCTTCTGGGTTTTATATCTGAGTTATAAAGGCCAATCGGCTTCTGAGAGACTTGCATTGCTCCGGTGGCCAAAGTGGACTTGCAAAGAAGGCATTTCACTGCAGGATCATCACTGCAGGAGTCGGTTAGTTGACTTGGTAACAAAACACATACTCTCAATAACAAACATGAAAAAGTCCCTGATTTAATAAGAGGCAAGAACATGAACTTAGAGAAAAACAACATTCCTCATTCCTGAGTCCTGAAGTCATTTCCTGATTCACTGGTCAAGGACTGTTTCACCAGCCTTTGTTTGACTTTTGGCAGCATTAGCCCAGTGGCTACTCTTGCATGTCAAAAGGATCAGTTACATACCCGGTGTTTTTACAAGTGAGATGACTACCCTTTCATAGCATGTTTGTTTGCATATGGAAAGCAAAATAAAGTTGCAGTCTTTTGTTTTCACTTATCAGGCCCTTAAAAAAGTGTTTATTTGTATTTATGTAGGTAAGAAGATCTGTTGATGGAAAGGAGATGACATAAAATTTCAGGTGGAATTTAAATAACTAGTTTGGTGAACAACCTCTACATTGGATCCCGCTGTTCTGAATATACCCGGATCAATTTGCATTCATATTCCTTGGTCACAGTTCAAATTTATTATTTGTAACTTCCTGGTCTCTTGTTAAAATCTGACTTTATAGAAAGGCATATATAAATATGAAATTGTGTTCAGAAGGAATGCATAATCAATGCCACTGGATCATTTGTATTGAAATTATTGAAGGTAATTGATTTGCTGTGTAAATTTTCACCTAAATCCCAATAAATTAATTTTTAAAAAGTGCTTTGGTGACTTAAAGTGATGATGCATGACTCTCAGTATGGCTCTGAGGGTTGTTTGGGCTCAGAGAGCAGCTACGGTTGGGTGCCTGTGACGGTTTCTTCACTCACACGTCTGCCAGGTGTGGGCTGTTCAGATTCCTCTGTCTCCGTGGACCTATCTTGGGCCTTCTCCCCGCTCGTCAGTCCAATGTAGTCAACTCCCTGTGTGGAAGCTGGCCTTCTCTAGGCTATGCCTTTTCATAAAGCAAAGCAGGAACTGTCAGTCTTTTGCAGCATACCCTCCAAAGTCACTCAGTGTCTCCGTCTGAGCTGTCTTTGGTTACAGAAGGCCAGACTAAATGTTTGCGTGGGGTTGGTTGAATTCGTGAATATTTTGACAAAGGCCATCTTGAAACTGCGTTTGTTGTCGGTTAACAGGCTCGCTCCTGTGTTCTTGTTCTTTAATAGAGAATTTTGGAGAGTCCAAACTGGGGGATCCAGAGGAACGAGATCATTGATGGGAAACTGAAGTAGGAACAGTGGCTACAGGTGGTGTGAGGTTGGCAGGTGAGGAAGCGTGGCCTTGTCTCCCAGTCCTGAGGGCTGCCGACTTGCGTCTGGGTCTTTGCCTTCACTGACTGTCCATCGGGGTGGACAGCCATGGTGGCATTCAAGGACATGGGGCGGGGATGAGAGCAGCCTGGAAGGGGGGTCAGGCCATTACTGCAGAAGGAGATGGCCTCAATGCTGGGAACTTGGCATGGGCTTCAGATCTGACCTCCTCAGACTTCACAAGGGAGAAAGAGAATCCAAGGCATCACATTTGAGGACTCCTGCCACGGGGTGGAGCTCAGACCCGCCTCCACCCTCCATCCTTCTGGACCTCGTTCTGACGCCCACCGCCCCTGCCACAGTGCCCTACCTCTCTAATGGGTTCCCTCATCCGAGGCCATGGCCACACAGGACTCAGCCCACACTCCCAATGATAAGGGTTTATTAGAGAAGCTAATACCTTAACCACAATCCAGGATCAGAAAGCTTTAAGGATATAGTCTTTTGTCCACAGGAACATCTCCCCTCCGCCAGCAGCCCTTTCTCTTTCTCGGCCTCTCATCAAGGCCAGCCTGATGCGTCTCCTCTGCTCTGTCCCACGGTGGTCTCAGCCTGTGCGGCGCCTCTGGCCCCCACTGCCACCCCTCCACCCTGCTAGCTTCCACCCCTCCACAGCTGCCTCTTCTTCCTTGAGATCTTGGGACTTTTCGCGGTTCCTCTTTATGGATGGCTCAGTCTTTGAACCAGGTGAGGGACGACTCACCCAGACGAATCGCCTCTAAGTGTTCCACGTGCCCTGTTTGCACAGCCCCACCCCGAGCATGTCTAACGGAGTCATAGTAAGAAACGTCACTTCACCACCGTGGAGCATCAATCTAATCAGGGAAAGGATGTTTAACACCAAGCACTTTCTTTTCTGACATGGCCCGTCTCCTGTAAAAAAATAAATTAAGGAAATTTGTCGGCATACCATAATGTCGCAGAGGGTAATTTTCTAATAGCATTTCCTTTAATGAATATTTATAAATACATATGTGGTCATAATAGTATGGAAATGAATGTTCTTTAGTCAGTGTTATCTCATTCCTTCTTACTCAAATGTATGCCATTAAAATGATCCTCCACAGGTGTGCCTTTTGCTTATATCATACACTTTGCAAAAGCCAGAACCTGTGTAAGGTGGAACTTGCCAGAGAAAGACATCTTCATATTTTCCCACTACATAGAAAGGGACAGAGAAGTGGGGACTTCCCCCTGTACCCAATGGAAAGCTTTGGAGAGATGGACAAGTAGAATAGTCCCAGAGACACCCCACAGGTTTCGCTGTAATTCTGACTAATGAAAGCATACATGGTCTGAGACATTTCAGGGGGTGGTGGGATGGGGGTGGGGGGTGGGGGGCAATGCAAAATGGTGCGGCCTCTGTGGAACACAGTTTGTCAGGGGACACACTTGAAAGCCGAGACTCAAAAAGACACAGGTACACCACAGCTCATTGCAATATGATTCAATTTAGCTAAACATGGAAAAACCAAAATGTCTGTCAACAGGTGAATGGATAAGTTGTCATATGTATGTCTATGTGGAGCCTTCTTTAATGATTAAAAAAAGGAGTGATGTTCTATCACATACCACCACGTGGAGGAAAATAAATCAGACCCCCAAAAGACAAATATTGTGTCATTATGGGATGTGACTCTGGATGAGAATGACCGAAACTTCCAGATGCGTTAAGCAGGAGCACGTTGCTAAAATCAAGAACTTTACAAGGGAAGTTCACTGTAAGCTGCAGAGCAGGGCAGCGTTGTCCACACAGAAGGTCTCAGATCATTTCATATGCATCTGAGGGTAATGCATATTCATCATCTGGGCTGGGAATGCCAGGGAGTTTGACCAATTAGCAGGGATAAGGTAATAGCGCTAACAAGATGGAGTCCTACAACAAGAATCCATTCCTGCTGAGCCCCAGTGGCGTAGTGGTTGAGTGCTGGACTGTGGCCCACTGCCTTGGCGGTTCAAATCCAGCAGCAGCAAGGCTGGGCCTCCCGCTCCCACCAGAGGGCAGTCATGCCCCCCAAAAACAAACAAACAAACAAAAGAAGAATCCATTCCTACTCCAAGGGCTTCTGGGATGGTGAGCTGTATTTCTTGTGGGATGGATTTTAGTGCTTATGCATTGAAAAGCAATGGATCAGTTGATCCTGATCAGGTTTAATCTGGCCATCATTTACCAGGTAGTCACCAAGCCCCATCAAGCAGCCACTGGGGGACTCCTTAGGATAAACAAGAAAGATTAGCGTACAAAAAGGGATAGTTCAGTTATAGACCTGATATGTGCATTCAGCTACAATTTTTGACATGACACGTCTTCTTTCAGCTAAAATAATAGACAACAATCTTTTTCAGCTTATCCAATGGCCTGAAGGGGTAAAGATTCCGAGTGCTGTCACGCTTCCTGTTGCCTCCTAACATTGTTTCCCAAGTGTTAATACTTTGTTTGGTACACTTCACACTGTCTTGGTGTGACCGCACTGACTCTCGTATATGAGATATCTGTCTGCAACAGGTGAATTCACCAGAAACATTTATCATTGCCAGAGGACAAGGGGAGAGAAACATGGATAGCAAAACTCATCACAAATATGTTTTGATTTTTGTTTTTTAATCCAGAGCTTGACGGTATCAGTAAGATACTTTTAATTCCCAAAAGAAGTTTCAGAAAAAGATAAAGAATATATACACTTACCTATACAACAAAGGGAGAGGTATCTTTCTGTGATAGAACATTTGTTCAGAGTGTCTGATTTGGTAAAATGTGAGTTGGCCTTTTTTATTTTGTGCATTATAGAGACTGCTGTAACTATTCATAACTGTCTCTAACTTGTTTCATTTCTTCTTCTTATAAGTCTGTACTTGAGAGAGTAATTTAAAAAGAGGGTCTTGAAAAACTATGCAGACGTGGAAACGGTTCCAGGAAAATGTGCAACACTGGTGATTCCTGGCTACAAGGAATCATTGGCCTTAGTGACAAATTATAATAATAGCTAAAGTCTATGACAATAAAGGATACATTATAGGATCAAAGAAGAAAAAGATGTGACTGGGTGAGTAAATTATATGGACACAACTGACATCCTTCTCTGTCAGCAAGAAGAAAGAGAATCCGACCCCCCACCAGCCATTTACTAATTGCCACAAGTTAGAGACCAGACATACCTCTAGTGTTGTACTTTTCTTAAGTCTGATACCAACCATCTCCCACAGTCTTAACTTTCCTATTGTGTTTGATAATGCATTACAAAAGTCACAGGACTATACCGACAATACTCACAATTAGGGGGGGTTTACTAGGGTTTATTAACAGGTTGCCACAAGCCAGAATCTGGAAGCATAATTAGGAACTAACCTTGGTCTGCAACAATGCCTCTTCTCAACAAGCAGCCAAGCCTTTGTCTCTTGTCCTCCGCCTCTAAGCCATGGTCTGCTGACCTCTGCTTCCCTGCACAGGATAGCCTGCCCATTACGTTAGTCCACAGTCTCAGAGTCTGGGCACTACTCTTCTGTCTCATGGTCTCTGGTCTCTGTGTGGCATGGCCCCTGCCACCTCTGCCACTTCAATCAGGAATTTTAAACATACTCTGGTAGGGGGCCTTCTTTCTTGATGGTCCTAGGCTCTAAGAGGACTCTCTGACACCCAGAGGAATGGTGAAACTGACCAATCTTCACGTTAGAATCCTCTATACCTTATTTGCATAGCTCCACCCAACCTTTTGGTGGGAGTTGCAGACAAATGGATAGAAGAGTCATTCAGTCCACAAAGAGCAGGTGTAGGTTTCTAGGTCCTACCTCTGCAGTAAAGTGTTTTCTGTCCAACTGCAAACTCTGGGTACATGTATGAGATGTCTATGACAGGGAGCCTGCTTAGGTCTCAGAACCCAGAGGTTTGATCGGAATCTGGTGGACATAGTCCATATGTGACCAGTCATACTGTAGACTCCACACTAGGTTGCATATGCCCATCACAAATCCTGACATTTCTGTTAAGCAATGCTAAAAATCTGGTACGTAATTTTTCAATGTCCTAAAAACACAAACTATCCTTTTTAAACAGTGACAATGTGAATATTGTTAGTGTTTAGTTCCCAGAGTTTGGCCAAAGCTTGGTACCATGACTCCAGGTAATTCTACAGATAACCAGCAACTGAGTTAACCAGACTATACTAACAACTTTCTCACACTGTGTAATTTTTTTTGGGGGGGGGCATCACTGCCCTCAGGTGGTGGGAGTAGGAGGCCCAGCCTTTGCTCCATGGAGTTGGAATCGAACCTCCATCTCAGTGAGCCACAGTCCCGCGCACAACCACTACACCACCGGGGCTTAGCCCCACACTGTGTAATTTTTAATGGTTACTGAATGAACAACATTTGCTGTTACAACAAAAATTTCATAAGTGGATGACTTTAAACTGAAGGATAATGTCTAGCCAAAAGTCAACCCATCCCCCTCCAAACTTCTTAGACAAACTGCACAAAAACTCACCTTCAGAAACATCCAGTTCAGTAATTTTCCACCTACCCACAGATGGC
This sequence comes from Nesogale talazaci, assembly GCA_004026705.1. Taxonomy (NCBI): domain Eukaryota; kingdom Metazoa; phylum Chordata; class Mammalia; order Afrosoricida; family Tenrecidae; genus Nesogale; species Nesogale talazaci. The sequence continues at coordinate 33,144 of PVJH01005872.1, forward strand.
CCTGGGTCCCGGAATTAGTCAAGTCACATATCTACACCCAAAAAAGGTACCTCCCTAATTTTCTCTTGATTAGCCCTATAAAACCCTGCTAATCTGTACAGAGAAGGCCTTTTGACTCAGGCCAGAGGTCCCTATCAGGCTTTTTCTAATAAACCTTTTCAGGGTACCAGCCCCAGTAGTTGAATGGGTTCTTTGAAGAGATTTTGCGATCATGAAAAATAGCATAGATAAACAAAACAGGGCATAGGGACTCCTTGTCCCTATGTCAGGACCAAGAGAGTGAATGTATTTTTCAATGGCTTTATATAATCACAAGGTTTACAGATCTTTTAAAAGGCATATGCACAGGGCTGAGCCCCGGTGGCGTAGTGGTTGTGTGACCTAGAAACCTACACCTGCTCTTTGTGGACTGAATGACTCTTCTATCCGTTTGTCTGCAACTCCCACCAAAAGGTTGGGTGGAGCTATGCAAATAAGGTATAGAGGATTCTGCGGCCCACTGAGATGGAGGTTCGATTCCAGTTCCACGGAGAAAGGCTGGGCCTCCGACTCCCACCACCTGAGGGCAGTGATGCCCCCCCCAAAAAAAAACAAAACAAAACAAAAGGCATATGCACATACAGCAAATGTTACATAGCCAATGAGTAATATCATAAGAAGTCGATATAGTTAATAGGCAGTGAAGTGAGTCATCCTCTTGATCTACTGTTAGTTGACCTCAGATGCCCCTGTATCCTTCCCCTGGGGAATAATCTATGATCCGTATCAGGAAGAGACATCATTCCATGGCTCGCTACATTTTATGGTGGGTCAGGCATACTAAATAGCCCGATGAAGGAATGATTCATCTTTTATGGTAGCTCCTTTACGACTGCTCCTCAATGGAGGGCTTTTGCAGGGGACACATTTTTAGCACATGGAGAGCATGTATTTTAAGGTATTTATAGCTCAGAACAGTGGTGATCTTTCTCAAAATAAGGCCAGTTTTCCCGACCGGTGGTTGAAGTGTAGGAATAAGGCCAAATGCACACTACCAAATCCTCAGTTTACCACGAAACCTCTCTCCAGTTGTTGAACTGTCTCTCAGTCTTTCCTGTGACATATATTCTAACACAAACACACTGATGTTCTCACAGTTCAGGGCCTTGATGTCAGATAGCGAGGGATGCTTTTTCCTTCTCTTTTGGGTGGGAAAAGCCCTCATCTCTTTTCAGCTTTTCCTTGACTCCAGCGTGATCTTCATGTCACAGAACACCTGTCCTATCCCATCTCTGCTTGCTTAATCAGATCCTTCAACATCTCAAAAGAGGTTAGCTCAAGACACACTCAGCAGCAATACTACTTTATTCTTTTGTTGTTGTTGTTGTTGTTTTTTTGTTTTTTGTTTGGGCATCACTGTTCTTTGGCGGTGGGAGTAGGAGGCCCAGCCCCACTGCTGGAATTGAACCTCCATCTCAATGGGCCGCAGTCCTGCGCACAACCACTACGCCACCGGGGCTCAGCCCTCTACTACTTTATTAACATGACACACTAAATCCATTCTGGGGTTATAAACAGGACTCAAGAACCAAATTTATTGCCTTTGATTTTAGCTGGCAGTGATACTATGGAGAGATTCTGAGACTTTATGAATCCTTACAAGAGCAGAAAGCCTGTCTTTCTTCTGCAAGCAGGTGGTGAGTTTGGACAGCTGCTCTGCGGTTAGCAGTGACGTCAGGGCTCCAAGTGCACCTCATATACCATAGTTTTCAGACCATAAGATGCACCTGACCATAAGCAGTACCCAGTTTTTTTTTTTTTGGGGGGGGGGATCACTGCTGTCCGGTGGTGGGAGTAGGAGGCCCAGCCCCACTGCTGGAATTGAACCTCCGTCCCAGTGGGCCACAGTCCCGCGCACAACCACTACGCCACCGGGGCTCAGCCCATGTTGGTTTGTTTTTCAAAAAAAGGCAGGTAGGTCAGGTAGAAGGCTGAATCTTTCTGCAGGCTTCATTTCTAAGGGGCAGGAGAGACAGTGAGGCGAGTACAGAGGGAAGAGAGAGAGAGAGAGAGAGAGATCTGCCAAAAGATCTATATCCTGGAGGCAGACAAAATATTTGTATATGCTGCAAATAGATCCATAAATGTCATGTAGCATACAGGGAGTGAGGTTATGAAAACTTCTTAGACATAGCCAAACACTTTGAGAGAATGAGTTACTGGGCCTGAGAACTCAGGCCATAGTCTCATAGGAAACTACGATCAATAGGCATAAAATGAAACTCCTTTGCTGGGTAGTGACGGGGGTCTTAGAATCATGAGCGGTCATCTAAGGTGGGTCTTTCCCTGTCCAGAGGACAGAAGATGAAGAAAAGCAAAGGCATATGGAAACGTCTCTCCACTGGATGAAAGTATGCCAGCCTCCTCCTCTAGGTCTCAGACACCAGAACTAGAGGGTCCCAGACTGCTACTGTCAACAACTCTGAAAAGGATGACATTAGAAGATCCTGGGTAGAGTGGGGGGAAATATGAATAAAAGTGTTAAAAAAAAAAAGGACTACCTTTATGACCAGAGAGAAACTGCGATCCTTTGTGACAGTTCAGGTCTGGAAATAAGCTCACATTATGGCTTGGTGTTCAGCCGAGCAACAGGCAAGTCTATAAATCAAAGACTAATATTAAGGGGACACCTTAGACTAATTAACCATTAATGATCAAAAGGGCAGCTTTTACCCAAGGGCAAAATTCAGAAAGGTTAGGAAAGGAGGAGTGGGCATGTGAAAGATAGGGAAGAAGTAAGCATAAGTGATGTTGCACTTAAGTTTAAATGCACCCATTAAGAAAAATTAAAGTTGAAACAACAACTTAAAGTTTGAAGCTTTCAAAAAAATCATTTTAGAAATTACTGAAACCCAAATGAAGGGTGAGCATGATAGTGGTATAAGAGGAAAGTAAAAGGAAACAGAGAACTGGGGGGTAAAGGGCATTTAAAGAGATCTAAATACAGGCATGTACATTGGTAAATGTATTTATATATTATGATGGGGAAAAAGATCCAAATGCATATACTTATAAGGTTAGTATTAAGGCAGCAGATGTGCATTGGACCTCCCCTCAAGTACTTCCTCAATGCAAGAACACTTTGTTCTATTAAATTGGCATCCCATGATGCTCACCTTCCCAACACAATCACTGAAGACAAATGTGTGCATAAGCAAAAGTGGCGAAGAAAGTTGACGGGGCCTGGCTATCATAACATCTAGCATCTGGAGTCTTAGAGGCTTGAAAGTGATCAAACGGCCATCTACCTCAGAATCAACAAAGCCACATGGTAGAAGTACACCAGCCTCTGTGATCATGAGATGTCGAAGGAATCAGGTATCAGGCATGAGGCATCAAAGAACTAAAAATCATATCATTATAAATGAGGAGGAGTACAGATTGGGGACCCAAAGCCCATCAGTAGGTGAAGCGACATCCCTTTATAGGAGGGTCGCAGAGAGGAGATGAACCAGTCAAGGTACAGTGTAGCAACAATGAAATATGCAACTTTTCTCTAGTTCTTAAATGCTTCTTCCTCCCCACTATCATGATCCCACTTCTACTTTACAAATCTGGCTAGACCAGGGGATGTACACTGGTACGGATAGGAGCTGAAAACATGGGGAATTCAGGACAGATGATCCCTTCAGGACCACTGGTGAGAGTGGTGATAGTGGGAGGGTGGAGGGAAGGTGGAATAAGTAGAAAAGGGGAACCAATTGCAGGGATCTACATATAACCCCCTTCCTGGGGTACAAACAACAGGAAAGTAGGTGAAGGGACACCTTGGACAGTGTACATATAATATGATAATAATAATTTGTAATTATCAAGTATTCATGAGGGAAGGGGAGTGGGGAGGGAGGGGGAATATGAGGAGCTGATACCAAGGACCTAAGTAGAAGGAGGATTTTTCGAGAATGATGCTGGCAACAGATGGACAACTGTGGTCTGCATACAATAGATGTATGTATTGATGGTGATAAGTGTTGCCTGAACTCCCAATAAAATGATTTTAAAAAACAAAACAAACAAAAAAATCATTTTATTGGAGACTCATACAGCTCTTATTATAATCCACCCATCCATCCATCATGTCAAGCACATTTGTATATATGTTGCCATCATCATTTCAAAACATTTTCTTTATGCTTGAGCCGTCAGCTCATTTCCCCCTCCCCCATGTTGAGTCTTTTATAGTGTCTGGTCATGTCATATCTGAGAGGTGGAGACAGAGGCACAGAACAGAGACAAGTTCAGTCAAGAACGTGAACTAAAGGAAGGCTTTATCATGGAAAGAATTCCCGGGCGCTAGGAAAGTGGTGCCTGGCAGTGAGGCCATGGGACATACATAGGGCTCAATCAAGGAAGTGTGTTCTGATATGAGGAAAGGAGGTTTTTAGTGCTGCAGCTGCAGGGTCTGAGTCCATGAGAAATCATCTTGTTTTTGCAAGCTTCTTCCCTGGAATGCTGGAGGAAAGGACTTTGAAGTCCAGTAGGCCATCCATCTTTCTGAAAGGCTGGAGGAAGGGGCTTTGAAGTTTGGCAAGTCATCCATCTCTTTGAGAGGTTGGGAGAAGGGGCCTGCACCAGCTTGACCTAGAGAGATAAGCTCCTTGTAATGTTGGGGACAGGGGCTTCATAGTCCAGCAGGTCCTCATCTTCCTGAGAGGCTGCCTGGTCCGGCCCTACCCCAAACAATATCATAGTTTGCTATCAGACATGACAATTGGAACTCAGAGAGCAGCAGTGAAAACAGGTGACTATGAATGATCTTTATATTAGTCCAAAGCAAACTGACAAGTTGGTGTTGCATGCTCACCACTCCAGGTATGTACAACAAAATCATCAATCAATGATAAAGACCTTTAGGAGGATCACATGCGCATGAATTGACCAAGGTAAATTGTCATTTGAAGTTTCTTTGAAGATGTGAGGACTGAGCAAGTAGAGTTGCTGCGCTGACTTTCCTCATAGCTGGCCTCTCAAGGAAACTATACATTACTCTAAAATCTTGTCAGTGTGATTTTCCCCCTAAAAATTCATTTTGACCAAAGAACTGAGAACAAATTTATTTAGGAGAAAATTCAAATTACAAATAAAATTGTAAAGAAGCAAATGGAATCAATCTTGGAAAGGTTCACGTGATTATGAAAGGTTGTAAAGAATTTGTAACTCATTGGCATAGAAAAACAAGAACAATAGTGTGCAAGTAAATTTCTAAAACCCAGGCAGTTGATATAATAAAATGGCTGACATATGTTGTGAATCAAAACTTCATTTTTTTTCAAGTTCCTGCTTCTGAGTTCCTGAGACTGTAACCTTCTGACTTCTGTCTTGGCAGGATAGAATAGCTGTGACTTGAGAATGTCCAGGAGTTTTCATTGAGTCAATTTAACAAATAGAACAAATTCTAGTGAGATCTTTTTTTTTTTTTTTTTTTTTTAGGCATCACTGCCCTCAGGTGGTGGGAGTAGGAGGCCCAGCCTTTGTTCCTGGGAGCTGGAATTGAACCTCCATCCCAGTGGGCCGCAGTCCCGAACACAACCACTACGCCACCGGAGCTCAGCCCATGAGATCTTTTTCAAGACAAGCTCTGACTGAAAAATCAGTACCGACGCTTTTGTTCCCAATGATCTTTCTATGTCATTCTTTGGATTGATTAAAATCAATACAAGTATCATTAACATTTAGAACAACAGAGATGGGGTCTGTAAAGTGGGAGTGCTAACAATGGCATAGACATATGAGCACACAGCTTCCCATTGCAAGAGGATCCCAGAGTAGTCTAAACCATAAGTCTTGAAAGGTTCTCTTGTTTTAATTTTCTATTTGATCAACTTTAAAGAAAACAAGCTAACAAAAGATTGTTTACTCTTCAGGCCCTCAGGTGGAGGTCATAAGACTCACAGAATGTACTGGTGGTTTTAGAGAGGGACTTGGGTCTTTATTCATTCATTCTTGAGGTTTCTTATAGGTCTGTTTTCTTTTTTCCTATTTATAGGTATATTGCCTTGTTGACTTGATTGAGTAGAGCTGGGAGACCAAAGTTCCTATCAATGACCTTGTTAGACTGCCCTTACTTTTGTCCCAAATCACTCTTAGTAAATAAGGGTGTGTGTGTGTGTGTGTGTGTGTGTGTGTGTGTGTGTGTGTCAGGGGTGGGGGTGGGAGTGGGTGGGGTGGCTGGTCAGGAATGTGATCATTCTTCTATGGAGTTTACTCAAGATGTTCCAGGAAAAAGGTCATTAAAAATACAATTGCTGGTGTCATATGTACCTTGTGGTTTTAACCGTGTGGGACCACAGCCCTCTCTTTTCTCATGTGCACTGTAAACGAATACTTCCCCCTCCATACTTTGGAGTCATTTTTGTGCTCTCTATAGGGCTGATGCCCAATCTTCAAAATTTTTTACCCCTCAAATAAGTTATACTTTAGCAAAGTTTGATTTCTTATCAGAGTCCTGGTAATCTCGTAGCTACAAGTTGGTTTGAAATCTTCAGGGGCTGAAGTTCCAATCTACCAGATGCTCCATCAGAAAAAGATGGGGCTTTCTGCTCCAAAAAAACTGTTAAAGTGGGAAACACAGGAGCTAGTCTACCCTGTACTGTAGACTCATTACGACCCGATAGCAGTGGTGCGTTCTTAATCTTTGACAGTAAGTAGAACTTAGATAGTGGTTTGCTAAAACATTTTTATTGGGAAGTAGAGGAAGGTTTAGAGAGTAGACCTCTTTACAATCAAGAATCCACGCACATTTTTTGGAACTCATCTTTTACAGTCCCTTCAATGGGCCATCATTTTTTTCACTCTCTCCCTTCACCTGTTCCCATTCTGCCTTCTTTCCTAGCTCTACCTTTTCTTCTCTGAATGTCGCCCTTTTGATTTGAAATGGTTGCTTATTCTCACTTGGAAGTGAATTCCACTCCAGTCATGAAGGGCAGGCACAATAGTCTGGGGTGGGGGTGGGGTGTCCCACAGTCTCTGTCCAATCAGTAAACCCGACCTCTTTCTTAATGCTGAGTGTTGCTCCACATCTTCTCACACCTTACCCAGAACCTTCTAATATGATCCTTTTTAGAGCAGTTAATAGTGCTAGCTGGTCACCAGCTTGTTTTTTAGGGGTCAGGATTATGGAGACTGATGTTTGCTTGGTCTATTAGCCCACTGGACTAATTGTTTCCATAGAGTTTTAGATAATTATCACCTTTTTTTACCCTCTGGCTGGGAAAAAGACCAGTAGTTGAACTTATCATGTTTGCTAGTAAGATTTTGAGATTTCAGTTGATATTCATCAAAGGGTAGGACATTCTTTTCTTTGGGGGGGGAGGTATCACTGCCTCTGGTGGTCGTGGGTGTTACCCAGTGCCGCTCCTGAGAGCCTCCACTGGATTTGAACAGCCAGGCCCACAGGCCACAGTCCCGCACTCAACCACTTACGCCACCGGGGCTCAGCCTGAACATTCTTTCTATGAACTACTTAGGCCAATTGTTCAGCCTATCCATACAAGCCTTTACCTGGAGATCCCACTATTGTAGGACCATGTATAAAGCAGAATTTGCCCCTCTTTCCTTTAATTCTTAAAAACTTCTAGTGCTTTCTCTTGCCTCCATCTTTTCTTAGGTATTGCCACTGTGGTATTATACTTAATTTGGGATGAACTATCAAGTATTCTCTATCTTCTAAAATGGGAAGATTAATTTCTATCTTGGCATGACCCTGAATGATAATTTAATAGGACCCCCAATTCTGAGGCATTGGAGAAAAATGGGCATGGAATGAATTTCACAAAGGAGAAGCATAGAATACATATCTCACTCCAAAAACCAAACCTACCTCCTTTGAGTTGATTTTGACTTATAGCAGCTCAATGTATGGTTTTGCAGACTGTTTATCTTTATGAGAGCTGATAGCCTTTTCTCACTTGGGGTGAATACTGAGTTTGAATGCCTATCCTTACAGTAAGCGGCTCAATGCTTATTCAATAGTAACAACAGGGCTCCCAGAGCACAGACCGTGTTATGCTGACTTCTCTAGGTGAATAAAACCTGTGAGGTGTGTGTGTAAAGAGAGAAATTTCTTTCAAGAAAAGAGCTCAGGCAGTTGCACAGTTGTAGAACAAAGTAAGTCCTGTTTTGTTTCAAGTCTATGGGTCAGATGTCAAACTGGGGGCTTCTCTTGACTCCAGCAGCTTTGGGGGCACATGAACTGCACCCAGGATCACAAGGACACCACAGGCTGCAAAGGCAGGGGAATCCAGCAGGTCAGGGTTGAGATTGTGACATAAACACCTCACTGGAGATTTCTGCTCTAGCCTCTCCTGATACATAACATCCTTGTGGTTCAATTTGTTGATGAAGTCCCATCTACACGTGTGCAAATAAGAACTTTGAGAAACTGGTATATGAATTCTACAAGTTCATAGAATTCTACAAATTCTAGAGTGTGATGAGTAAGGCATTCACCTCATGTATACCTATACTCCCCTTGAGTCTATACCAGTGGTTCTCAACCTTCCTCATGCTGTGACCCTTTCATGCAATTCCTCAAGTTGGGGTGACCCCAACCAATAAAATGTGGTATGCATACAATTGACGTATATATTGATCGTGATGGGAGCTGTATGAGCCCCCAATAAAATTATTTTTTTAAGTTATTTTCATTGCTACTTCATCACTGTTGTTTTGCTACTGTTATGAATCATAATGTCAATATCTAATAGGCAGGATGTATTTTCATTGTTATAAATTGAACATCATTAAAGCATAGTGATTGATTGCAAAACAATACATGATTATCTATTGTGAAATATTTATTTCTAATAAAAAATAAATGAAATTTTGTCTTGAAGCATGGTGTAGCATGGGTAAAAGTCTCCATGCTGGATACTTGTCTGTGGGCGTATCTGCATGTGGATGGACCCGCCTGGAGATGGACAGAGGAGCAATGCCTTGGTTCCTATGACCATCTGAAATGTGTTTTCCGATGGTCTTTGGCAACTCCTATGAAAGGGTTGTTCCGGGCTGAGCTCCGGTGGCGTAGTGGTTGTGCGCGGGACTACGGCCCACTGGGATGGAGGTTCAATTCTAGCAGTAGGGCTGGACCTCCTACTTCCACCAACAGAGAGCAGTGATGCCCCCCCCCCAAAAAAAAAAAACAAAATGAAAAGTTTGTTCAAACCCCAAAGGGGAAGCGACCCACAGGTTAAGAACTGCTGGTCTGTGTCAACTCACAGCAACCCGATGGGAGGGTCAAACTGCCTCTGCAGGCTTCCACGATGGTAATGCTTAATAGGAATAGAAAGCTCTGTCTTTCTCTCACAACAGTTAAGGGTGCACAAAAAAAGCTCAGTAATCAAGAGAAATCATATTTAAATGCAATTTCCCCCAGCAATTTTATTGGCACATAATTTACATGTCATATAATTGAATAGTTCAATCATCCAACCATATCAAGGGGAGTTGTACAATTAATTACTATCACATCTTAGTCTCCCCGCCCACCTACCCACGGTTAAATTGCCTTTAAACCGAGTTGGGCAATCATGATCAGTTCTAGGGCTCTCCTCCTCCCATTAAATGCATCATTTAAAAAAAAAAACAAGCACACTGCAATGTGAATACCAGATGTTTGTTTTTTATACATAAAGTTTTATTGGAGCTAGGTCTGAGGTTGGGGTGAGGCAGGGAGAGTGGCGTTGTATAAACATAGTCAAGTATAGGCTTTAATTTTTTTTCTATCTTCTTATTCCTGCAGAAGGTAAAAATACTGTTTACAGCTCTCATTACAACCCTCCATTGTTAAATGCAACTGAATGCAGCAGTGAATATCTGCCACGAATTTCCCTACATTTATACACACCCCTGGCCAAAGTGAACATGCTCCTGATCCACACACAGGACAAAAATGGTCACAAAATAAGGTTACTCTTAGAAGAAGTCATTATGATTAAAGCTTTGCAAGAATCTTTTTAAAAGGATAAGGGAATCTGTGGTTATTGATTTTTTAGCCACTACAGTAGTAAATCCTTGAGTTATGAATGTTCAACTTATACTTTACTATTAATACTAAGTACATGGGCCTAGCTTTGAAATGATTGAATGATCCCGTTCACAACAATTTCATCACAATCTCCTTCACTTGTTGCCTAAGCAGCTTTTTAAAACTTGCAATCAAAGCCAAATGACAACCGTGTATCTATTTCAACTTGCCTCAGATTTGATGTAGACACAGGCGGGAACTCATCTTGTTGGTAACTAAGGAACTGCCTGTGTTCTACTTCGATCCCTGAAACACAGAATCATTGTCACATGAAAGAAAGGTTATCAGGCCAGGTTTTTATTCATCTCTTGTGTCTCCAGGGGCTGAGTTAGACTCAGGTAAGTATACACATGGGACAGGTATAAGTTTCTGATGATCTATGTTCTATCACACGGATGTTAATTAACCCATGTTAAATAACAATTTAGTCAGAAAGAGGGGAACACTTCCCAGACTCACAGGGAGAGCTTCGGGCATTAGGAATCGCTGCCATGCTCTGGGTTTTGTAGTTCTTGGTGGGAGTGGTTTAGTCCATAGGGTTCTTAGATAAGTCCATGTCTCTCCATGGTGGTGACATGTTTAGTCCATATGTTTTCTAGATAAAGGCCACTTTCTCGGTGGTGGCATGTTATCTTGGTGTCACTTCTATGAGGCGATTCAGAGAGTTGTCTTGAGTGCCAAATAATACTGAGTTTATATTTTAAATGTAGATGTTCTATACACTCTTGTCTGTTTTGCTTAAGTTGTTTGCCTCTAAGGTGTTTGTCTTTCTTAATCATGGCAAATAAAACCTTACTGAAAACTTGGTAAGAAAATACATCTTAAACCACAAACTTCTCGTGGATGCAAGACATGATACGCTGTTTTCCTAAAAATTTTTAGCCTTGGAAATTCTATGGGACAGATCTGTTCATTCCTACAGGGGTGCTTATGTCAGAATTAATCTGAAGGCATTGAGTTTATTTATTTATTTATTTTTGCTCATTTTGTTTGTTTTATTTCTGGGTTTTTTTGTTTGTTTTTTTGAGGGGAACTCACATTTCGTCTTTAAAATCTATAAGTTGTTCCAAAGTGGGACCAAGGTCCACACTTAAAATCAATTTCAAACACAGTATTCTTTTTTTCTTGCATTTAAATATATCATTTTTAGGGGGGCTTGTACAACTCTCATCACAATACATACATACATACATTACATACATACATCATGTTAACCACATTTGTACTTTTGTTGCCATCATCATTCTCAAAACATTTACTTTCTGCTTGAGCCCAAGGTATCAGCTCCTCATTCCCCCCCACCCCCATCTTCCCTCGCTCACAAACCCTTGATAATTCCTAAGTTGTTATTATTTTTTCATATCTTACACTGTCCAATCTCTCCCTTCAACCACTTTTCTGTTGTCCATCCCCTAAGAAGGGAGTTTTATGTAGATAATTGTGATTAGTTCCCCTTTCTCCCCCACCTTCCCTCCAGTCTCCAGGTATCTCTACTCTCATTATTGGTCCTGAGGGGTTTATTAGTCCTAGATTCCCAGTGACAAACTCAGTATTCTTGGCTGCAATAGCATTTACATATTTTTATTAACACCAAGTTGTTTTTTACTTGTTGTTACTATCTGCTTTACTTCAATTTAATTAAATGCTACATATCAAAAATAAAATTTATTGTTTGCTGTAATGAAAAAAAGGGGGAAAAAGCACCTTAGGAGAAGGGTCTTTGTATTTCAAGAGAGAAAAGAGATACTTCCTTGTACCTATCAAATAAAACGTGTCAGCTTTTTACATCTCAGTTCTGATTTCACCAGGGCAGGTCATACCTTTAAATGCTTAAGATTCCTGTGGCCCCAAGAACCCCACCAATCCTAGTCCCCCTAACCATATTAAAAATTCATTAGTGGATATTAAGCCTAGTAATTACACTGTATGTTTTTCTTTTCATCAATCCAGGATTTGTTAATGACACTTCCACAAGTGTCTCCAACAGAAATTTTATGTTCCATTCTATGTCAGTATGAGAGAAATATTAAGGAAAATAGATTTTTTTGTTGTTTGTTTTGCTTTTTTTTTTCATCACTGCCCTCTGGTGGTCGTGGGAGCTACCCAGCACTGCTCCTGAGTTGTTTTGCTTTTTAAATCATTTTATTGGTGGCTCATACAACTCTTAGCACAATCCATACATCTATTCATTATATGGAAAATAAACCTGTACATTTGTTATCATCATCATTCTTAAAGCATTTTCTTTCTACTTAAGCTCTTAGTATTAACTCCTCATATATCCCCTCCTTCCCTGTTTCCCCCTCTCTCATGAACCCCTGAAAATTTATAAATCATTACTATTTTGTCATATCATATACTATGTCTTCCTTCACCCATTTTCCTGTTGTTTGTATCTCAGGGAGGAGGCTATGTGTAGGTCTTTGCAATTGTCTCCCCCTTTCTGCTTCACTTTAAGACCCCAGACACTATATCTTTTGATAGCCAGGCACCATCAGCTTTCTTCACCACTTTTGCTTATGCACACATTTGTATTCAGTGATCGTGTTGGGAAGACACACATCATGGAATGTCAATTTAATAGACTAAAGTGTTCTTGCATTGAGGATGTACTTGAGTGGAGAGCCAATGCCCATCTGTTGCTTTAAAAACTGACTCTTTAAGTATATGCATGTAGATCTAGTTCCCCATTAAGGAAAATAGTTTTAAGGGAAACTTGCAAATTTTTTGTTCAGAGCAATTACCTTATTGAGATGTTGTTATAAATGAATGGAGATGCAGAGGAATGAGAAGCACACGGAATGAATCTAAGAAAGCAGAGTGCTACAACTCACTCAGGCATGCAGCCAAGAACTGAGCTGTTTCCTTTCTTTTTATTCATACTCAAATTTGGGAATACATACCTGGTTGCATTTACTCAGAATTTTTTAAAAATTTGATAAGTAACATTCTTGGAGCAACATTATCTAAAAAGCCAGGTGCTGTGAAAATATAATCTATAAACCAAAGAGCAGAGACCAAACAAACTCCAGGCTAGACATTCTTTATCAAAGAGTGTTTGCAACTCCTTGATATCAATAAACACCTGTGTGCAGATTGTTATTGACCTCGAATGTGTATCCTTGAAATTTTGATTTGTATCCAACTTCTATATAAGAGGAATGCTGCTGATTCATGGTCTAGTAACATCTGTTCTTTTCTTTACCGAGTTTTAGTTTTATTTGTTGTTTTTGCTCTGTACCAGAAACAAAGTTTCTACATTATTTTGTAAAAAAGTATTGGATGCTTTTGAATACCATACATTTTTTGTATTGATTCTGCTTTATAAACTGTCTTGATTATAGAGTTTTTTTCTCACCCCTTTAAATATTGAAAGGTCAAATAAGTTTTATTTGTTAGTGAGGTTGAAGAAATTTTTAAAAAAGCAACAGCACTGGGACGGAGGTCCAATTTCAGCAGTGGGGCTGGGCCTCCTACTCCCACCACCAGACAGCAGTGATGCCCCCCCCCCAAAAAAAAAAACCCAGAATAAATCCAATACCAACTACCACCACTGTTAGTTCTTCCTGTCACAATACTAGCAAGAAATAAAAGATAGGGAAGTTTTTATTTAGGTGTGATTGCCATTTTCAACTGCAATTCAAATGGACTCCTCCTTTTGGGTATTTTGATTTAAATGGCAAACTTCTTTTTCAATAATTTTATTGGGTGCTCTTATAGTTCTTATAACATTCCATACATTATTTGTATCAAGCATATTTGTACACATGTTTCTATCTTCATTTCCAAATATTTTTCTACTTGAGACCTTGGTATAAGCTCCTCTTTCCCTCTTCTTTTCTTTTTAAATCATTCCATTGGAGGCCCACACAACTCCCATCACGATCAACACACGTCAATTGTATGCAGACGACATTTGCACACCTGTTGCCATCATCACCCCCAAAACATCCTCCCCCCACTTAAGACCCCAGTACCAGCTTCCCATATTTCCCCTTCCTCCTCCCTTCTCTATGAGCCCACTGGGTTGGAGGTTGAAATCCAGCAGCAGCTCTCCAGGAGCAAAGCTGGGCCGCCTATTCCCACCACCAGAGGGCAGTGATGCCCCCCCCCAAAAAAAGACAAAAATGAAAAAAAAATACACTGATGTCTGCAATAGAGAAATATCTATCCACGTGCAACAAAATCTAGTCAATACAGCTGTCATTCAAATTTATTCACCAACCAGTAAAAGCTAGTGATGAGGTGGTTGACTAATTCTACAACATTGAGTCAGGAAGACCAAAAGAAAGGTCAGCGTCTTTGAAATATGGTGCTGGCAAAGAGTCTTGACAGTAGCAGGGAAGCCACCCTGAGTGGATGAGAGCATGGCACCTTCACGAGTGTGATTCAGATTTTTGAGAGCAAAGGCAAGAATGGTATGCAGTAAACCCAATGAGAAAGGCTCACTAAGGGTGTTAGTTTTTGTACTAAGAACAATAGAAAATCTAAATCCAGCAGCAGCTCTCAGGAGCAAGGCTGGGTAGCTCCCATGACCACCAGAGGACAGTGATGTTCCCTCCCCCCAAAAAAGAATTCCAGAGTTCCCAGAATCCTCAGAAGGCCATGCCCCATACAGAGGCTTCATTGGCTATAACCTGAATGACAGACTAGACTCCACCCCTTCACTCTGAATCTCAAATTGACACCAGATTATGTAACTACCACAGTTTGGATCTCTGAAAATACATTTTTGTTCATCATCCTGCTCTTGTACAAATGATGTACTTTAAAACTGTTAGTGTATAACAACATTGATGTATGTTTTGTTTTCTGTGGGGTTTTAAGCAGAGAAAATAGCAGGGTTTATGGACTGTCCATCAGACACACTTGTAAATTGAGAACTTAAGCAGGACAATGCAGGACAATACACCGTGTGTGAGGAACAGAAGAAAGCTGTACCAAGAGGGGTGTCCTGCTGCTTGGCAGACAAACAAGGTCTGCTAAGTCAGCACCTTAAATGCTGTATTATTCCAGTCATTCTGCTATACTTTTTTTGCTATATTTTGCTTGTTCATATTAGGGTGTATCTTTGATGATTGGGGGATCATCTTCTTGACGTTGTGTTAGTGTTTCTCTGGTTTTTAGTAAATGAAACCCAGGGACACTGAGCCTCTAGGGAAAGCAAGTAGAACAAGGGTTTCAGAGGGGTGAGGGCGGGGGGATAGAAAGGTGTTTAAGGTAAAGAGCCCAGACCTTGCAAGTTACTTATGTGGTTCCTTACGCATTGTATCCTTGCTCGGATTGCTGAAGAATGGTGACTTGTTTTCATGATACTTGTGTCTTAGGCACATTTTAGCGTAATAGATGCAATGCATTATGTAGCTGCAGTTTCTGGACAAGGAGATCTTTTAGGCGCTATTTTCCAGTTCTTCAATAATTATTTTTCTTTTAATTAAAAATAAAAAAACAAAGAAATGGTTTTAATGCTTTTTGACCCCCCACAGTCCCCTCATTTTTTATGAGGTTTTTCCAGATTTGTACAAATGACACAGCTTGGACATCTGAGGTCGGCAGTCACAAATCCATCCACCTTCTATTTTGATTTCACCAATTCTGGAACCTCTTCCATCCTTTGCTGGCTTAGATTCTTTGGTGAGGATCCTCATCTAATCTGACTCCTTACAATATGTAAGCCAGCTACTTTATCCTGTTATCTCTTCTTATTTTATAGAGCCACTTTTAAAATTATCCATTCCTATCTAATCAGGACTCTCAGAAAACAAGCATGTTACTTGATCTGAAGAATCTTCTGTTTTGGTTGGAGCTTTGAGCAGCTGTACCCACATGTAAGACACAGTCTAGAGCGAGAAAGACCACTAAAACGGAATCATTTGGCATGACTAAGCCACTGGCACAGCTGGAAATCCAAACTCTCTTTGCTCTGTATTAATTTTCTTCTGCTTTCAGAATATGTGTGCCCACCTACCTGCAGTGGATCATGCTTACTCAAGAGTGATAAACGTGTCTTGTTCTCAGGTGAATATTTACATATAACTGATGTTTGACAGTTATGTAATTTATCATTTAAAAAATACATATATTTTTAATTTGGGGGCATTACTGCCCTCTGATGGTGGGAGTAGGAGGCCCAGCCTTGCTGCTGGATTTGAACCTCCAACCCAGTGGGCCGCAGTCCCATGCACAACCACTACGCCACAGGGGCTCAGCCTAAAAAATATTTATATAAAAGTATGACTCAGAAAGACTGCTGACATAATTTGCTTCCAGAAAGTATTTGTAACTCATGCATAATCCTCAGGCCACCAGTATAAGAATGCTTTTGGAACTTTAGAGCAAGTCATCAAAGTGCAGCAATTTACCCAGGTCACTAGGTCGAGCATCATTCTCTTTATTTGGTCAGGCTCTGATCAACTCACCAGTGACCATTGTGGGCTAGTTCAATGGGTACCAGCCATAGACTTGAGAGTGCACTTCGACCAGCCAGTCCCTTCACTTGCTCTCTCTCCCCAGTCCCCGTGGATTAGGTCAACAAATACCACCTGTAGGCTTGGAAAGTCACAGAGTTCACTGCATTCTAGACTAGTCAGTCTTTTCTCTGTCTCTTATCCCTAGCCTCATAGGCTAGGCCAATGGAACATGTCAAAACTCAAGTCATCACCCCAAACAACAACAACAAAAACCTGTTGTTGAGAATGGGGGTGAGGTGGGGGTGGTCAGAGCAGAGACCCTCAAATCCATTGGAAGACAATAGGACATTCATTCACAGAAGGGTCACAAGGAAGGGATGAGTCAGCCAAAGTGAAGTACAGCACCGATGAAGCACACACTGTTCCTCTGGTTCCTTGAGGCTTCCTCACCCCCCACTGTCATGACCCCAGTCCTGCCTTTCACTGCACATTAGGCCAGAGCATGTGCACAGGTACATACAGCTCAGGGCACATGGGATCCAGGTCAGATAAACCCGGCAGGAACAGAAAAGGGAGGGAGGGAGGGAAGAGGGAAAGTGGAGAGAGAAGAGGGGAAGAAACCATGGAGGAAGGGAGAAAACTAATAATAATTTATCATTTATCGGGGGTCAGTCACAAAGATGGGATAGGGGAGCGAGGGAAGTAAGAGGAGCTGATATCAAGGGCTCAAATAGAAAGCAAATGTTTATAAATTAATTATGGAAACATGTACAAGTAAGCTTAATACAATCGATATACAGATTGTTAAAAGATCTGTAAGAGCCCCAATAAAATCATCTTTAAAAGCAAACAAAAACCCCTCAACCCATCTATTCATTGTTATATCTTCCCGATTTTCACCTATTGTGTGAGTCCAGAGAGTTACCACTATTGGGTATATGAAAGTGTCTACTGAGTGTCTCCCTTTAGCTCCCAGTTCTAGAAGAAGTTTCTTCAAATAGGCACTGATTTCTTGTCTCAGTACACACAAAGGGAAGCTGAGCCCTGGCGGCATAGTGGTTGTGTGCGGCACTGTGGCCCATGGGGTTGACGGTTCGAATCCAGCAGCAGCTCTGCAGGAGCAAGGCTGGGCTTCCTATTCCCACCAGGGCAGTGATGTGGGGAAAAAAAATAAAATGAGGGCTGAGCCCCGGTGGCGTAGTGGTTGTGCGCGGGACTGCAGCCCACTGGGATGGAGGTTCAATTCCAGCAGTGGGGCTGGGCCTCCAATCCCACCACCAGAGAGCAGTGATGCCCCCCAAAAATAAATAAATAAAAATAAAAATGAAGGGAAATCAAAGACTCAAAATTTACAAAAGCAAAATGGTCACTTTTTTCTTGCGCTTCCTTCAAATGTAAAATTTCTAGGTGAGTTTTTTTTCTCAGTTTCCAGTATTGTATACTGTCATTCAAACCAGTCTATGTTTCTTTCAAGGAAATAATAGTTTTGCTTTTTCTATATTCGATCAAGTGTTGACTGAAGGCAGTGACACATGCTCTCTATGATAGTCAATTTTCATTGTGATTACACATTAAAGTCTGTTTTGCAACACTAGGTAGGAGAAATATTCAATATCCATAGTTCTGTCAGATAAACCCTTCAAAAGCTCGACTTTCACAATGCTCACTCCTTTATGCATCCTTTATGTGTATATAGCTGCAGACTCCTGGCTGTGTGGAGCCAGAAAATCCTGGTCCCTAGTATCTTGTTCAACAAGTCTGATTTTGCCAAAACCCACTCCACAGGTGGCTTTTCTCTTCTCACCTTTGGCATAACATCTCTAGCTTTCCTTCCAGGCAGAACAGAGAGATTGAAAGAAACCATCTCAGAATCAAAAATTTCACTTCCATGTCCATTCATTTTTTTCTCTTTAAAGGTCCCATGCATTTATGAGTCTCGAGGCACTGCAGCAGGCCCACTTCTGATACCAACTGTGAAACTGGCACAACGAGGACCTCTGGCCTCCTTGAACTTCACAAGGACACAGGAGACGCAAGATCAACAGTCAAAGGCTGATTGCTGTAAAACAGAGGTCACACCTCCTCCTACTTTGCAGCTTTATACTAATTCTGAAACCAACTGTCTCTCCCGTAGCATTCAGGAGACCTCTCCTGCGTTCTCCATTATATAATTTGTTGAAATGACTACACAGAACTCACTGACCAACCTGCTTTAAGGTTTATTAGGAATGTAACAAACCATAATTCAGGATGTAGAGTTCTGGTCAACACAGTCTTTTCTCAGCTGTGCCCGCATGCAGGCATCTCCCTGGCCCTGAGCCCTTTAACCCCTGGGTTCAGCACCAACTCTGCTTAGCTAAGTGTTACAAAACTCTTCAGTCCACCAATAAGTTCCTCAGGACGTCCTCTCCACCAGCAATCCTTTGTCCAAAGGCACTCAGTTCACTTGTTCCACATGTTGGTAAACCTAACTTTTTCAGTAAGAGCCTAGGGACACCCCAGTCCATCAGCAGCCTCCTGTTCAAAGACGCTCAGCTCCCTTGATCTGTAACTGCCTCCTCTGTGGGTCAAAAAGTCTAATAGGTCATCTTGTGCCTCTTGTGTACCTCTCCCACCACTGTTTCTCTGCTATCTTGGACCATCTGTGATGTTTCAGCTCTCTCTCTCTTTCTCTCTGCTGCGTCTCGGAAGTTCTCAACACAGGGAGGGAACCCAGCTCCAAAGGACACACTCAGCTCCTGTCTCTTCTTGGTGGTAGTATTCCCCAATTCCTCACCCTTTGAAACTCTGTAATGACTCATAATAAGTCTTACAGAAGGGAAAGACTGACCAATCTCCTGTTAGGATTTAATGCACTTTATTTATATACTAACACTTCTACAAGAGTGTCATACACTTGTGTGAGAGTGCCATGTAGAGTACACTTCTGATCTCCTCTGGCTACAAAAGGGAGCTGGACCTCAACTCCATGACAGGCTGGTGCTGAATGCCACAGTTAGGGGTCAGATGTGTCTACTCTCCACCTTCTTAAACCTATCGAACACAAACTGTTCTTCCTACAACACTTGACTTCTCTTTAGAGGACAATACTCCATTGTAATCATCACATAAAACTTACAGATAATACTCACAATTATGGGGTTTATGGGGCCCTGGTGGAGTAGTGATTATGCATGCATGCATCCATCCATTGTGCCAAGCACTTATACATTTGTTGCCCTCATCATTCTCAAAACATTTTCTTTCTACTTGAGCCCTTGGTATCAGCACCTCATTTTTCACCTCCCTCCCCATTCCCCACTCCCTCGTGAACCCGTAATAATTTATATATTATTATTATTTTGTCATATCTTACACCATCCAATGTCTCCCTTTACTCACTTTCCTATTGTCTGTCTCCCCAGGGAAAGGGGGTATATGTAGATCCTTGTAATCAGTTCCCCCTTTCTATCCCACCTTCTCTCCTATCTCCCCATATTGCCACTCTCACCACCAGTCCTAAAGGGATCATCTGTCCTGATTTTCTGTGTTTCCAATTCTATCTGTACCAATGTACACCCTCTGGTCTAGCCCTTTCCTGACTTTAAACCATGCAATGTGCCCTTGCTCTGTTGCACAACTACCTCTTAATCTGTGTATTGGTTTTACATGAGCTTAGTGAAATATTTTGGAAATCCTATTCTTCTCAAGTCTATCCATAGTTTTCTGTGGTCCACACAGTCAAATACCTTTACATAATCAATAAAGCACAATGCAACATATTTCTGGTATTCTCTGCTTTCAGCCAAGATCTATCTGACATCAGTAATGATATCCTTGTTCAAAGCCCTCTTCTAAATCCAGTCTGAATTTCTGATAACTCCCTGCCAATGTATTGCTGCAACCATTGTTAGATGATCATAGAGAGATTCTACTTTCATGTGATATTAATGATAGTGTTGTATAAGCTGTATATATTGGGTCACCATTCTTTGTAATGGGTCTAATTATGGATTTCTACCAGTAACCGTCTTCCTGATTTCTTGGCATACACAAATGAAACCTTCCCATGTTTCAATTTGTTGAAGTATTTCTTTCTTTCTTTCTTTTTTTGGGGGAGTCATCACTGCCCTCAGGTGGTGGGAGTAGGAGGCCCAGTCTTTGCTCCATGGAGCTGGAATCGAACCTCCATCCCAGTGGGCCTCAGTCCCGCACACAACCACTACGCCACCAGGGCTCAGCCCCGAAACGTTTCTTTTTGTTGTTGTTGTTGAAACATTTCAATTGGTATTCCCTCAGCCCTTGGAGTCTTGATTCTGTTCAGCACAGCTTGAACTTCCTTCAGTATCATCGGTTCTTGTTCATATACTGCCCCTTGAAATAGTTGAATATCTTTTTGATACAGTGACTATAATCTTTCCATGTTTCTTCGATGCTTCATATATTGTTCAATATTTTGCTATGCAATCATTCAGTATTGAGACTTGAGGTCTTATTTTTCCCCTCAGTTCTTTCAGTTTAAGGTATGCTGAACATGTTCTCCTTCTTGGTTTCCCAATTCTTGATCTTTTCACATTTCATTAGAATACTTTGCTTTGTCCTCTCCAGCTGGTTTGAAATTTTCTGTATAGCTACTTCACTTCATACTTGCTTTCTTTTACCTTAACTACTCTATGATTAAGAGCAAATTTCAGAGTCTTTTCTGACATCTATGCTAATCTTTTCTTTCTTGTCAATGACTTTTTGCCTTCTTTATGTATGGTGTTCTAGTTATCATTACAGAGTCATCTGGTCTTCTGTTATTAAGGTTCAATCTATCAAGTTTATTCTTTAGTTGATCTTGAAGCTCAGGTAAGCTATCTTCAAGGTTGTCTTTTGGCTCTTGTGGACTTGTCATTTTCGTCAGCTTCAATTTGAACTGACATATGAGCTACTGATTTTCTGTCCCACAGTTGGCCCGAGGCCTGGTGTTAGCTGCTGATATTGAGCTTCTCTGTCATGCCTTCAACAGAGGTACTCAATTTAATCTCTGGGCATTCCACCTGGAGAAGTCCCCATAAGCCATTTGTGCTATTGAAGAAAAAGAAAAAAGTACTTACCACGAAGAAGTCTTGGATCTTGCAAAGTTCTATCATGCAATCCCCAGCATCATTTCTGTCAAGAAATCCTTAATTTTCAACTACTGTTGCTTCTTGTTTCCATTTTTTGCATTTCAATGGCTAATAATTATCAATGCATCATAATGGCATGTTTGATTAATTTCAGACTGAAGGCATTCATAAAATGTTTTAGTTTCTTCATCACTAGCTCCAGTGGTTGGTGCATTTATTTTAATATAGTTGTATTGACTACATTTCCTCATATTTAGATGGATATTTTCTATCACAGACAGCAGTGCACTTTAAAATAAATCATGAAATGTCCTTTTTGATGACAAACATAATCTGTCATTCCTGGACTGTCTAGTTTAAAATGACCACTACCATTTTAAGTACATTAATGCCTTTCAGTTCATTAATGCATAATATATCAATCTTTATGCTGTCTCTTTCATGTTTTGAGTGTTTTCTGACCTGAGAAGATCATCTTCTGGTACTCTCTCTGACAATGTTCTGCTTCTATTTGTGAGATTTTCAATATATGACAATGTTTCACTGCTCTTTATGGGGTTTCTAGTGCCTAATTCCTCAAAAATGGGCAGCCTATTTCTTCTTCACAATTTGTTCTTAGTTTGTGAGCCCTGCTAAAATCTGTTCACTTTGGATGACCCTTGTGGTATTTGAAATACTGGTGATATGGCTTCTAACATGACAGTAATATGCAAGCTACAGTACAGCAAACTGACAGACAAATGTTGGCTGGATTAAGCAGTTGAAAACTAGAAGCTTTTAGAAGCAAAATTTTTTAACTTTGAGAAATAAATGTAATTTTTTTTTTAGCTTTGGAACAGTGAAAAAAATTCTTAATCAAGACAAAAAAAACACTAATTCTGAAATAATATGAAATTTTGTTTATAGTAAAATTAAGAACATTTCTTTATCCAAAGCACATTAAAAAATGAAAAGGCGAGCTAAAAATTAGGAAAATCAATTTTCAATACACATACTAGTCAAAGAATTAGTATCAAGATACAAGAAAAATTTATAAGCTAGTAAATTTATAAGCCACACCCATTGGGGTGTGTGGTAGTTCCATAATTTGTCCACTTGAGCAAAGGGGTGAAGTCTAGCCTGTCATTCAGGTCATAGGCAATAATGCAGCTGTGTGGGCATGATCTTATTCTGAGGATTCTGGGAACTCCTGTCTTCCTCGCTGGAGGTGGGACACACACGCTCACTCTGCTTCACATTCCTGTTAGCAAGCTGAGGGCAGCCAGAGCCTTGGAGATGTTCCCAACGCCACTGGACCCACAGGACTGTCCACCCAACCACCTGTGATCTTGCTGCACTCAGTAGCATTGCATGTGCTGGGTGAGTCTAAAGAGAAACTAAGGCGCTAATATCGGATTTATGTGCTTGATCTGGACTGTTTTCTTCATATACAATTATTCTTGGACATAAAGCTCTCTCTGACACACATATGAGTGTCTGCGGGATTGTCTCTCTAGTCAACCCCGGCCTAGCACGGGGGAAGCGAGCAAAGATCATGGGTGAGCATTACGCCAAGGCAACAGTATTAATCTGTAATCATCAAAACCACAAGGCAAGGCCACAGAACCATGTCATTTCCTACTCGTTTGATTGGGAAAAATAATGAAGAAATCTGATATCATGTACTAAGGAGAATGTGGATCAAAAGGAAGTCTGACATTGCTAGAAAGAATATAATTTGATTTTCATATTTTTTTTCTTTCCACTTAAGCATTTTTTTTCATATTTGCAAGAAAAAAATCCTCTCCTAATGGTACACCTAAGAGAATTCTAGCTTGGGTACATTAGGACTTACATACAAGAATATTAGTTATTAACTCACAGTGATAGCCCAATTAAAATGAACAAATGGAAACAAACAGAGAAGAACAAATTCTGGAGAAGGCGTGGAGAGATTGGAACTCTTAGAAATTGCTAGTGAGTTTGTAAATATGTACCACCATTGTGGAAAGCAATCTGGTGGTACCTTGTGGCGGTCATGAACTCTTTTGTCAGTTTCAGCATTGGGAGTGTCAGTCTGGAGACAGCCAATGAGACCTCTGTGTGGGTATGGTTTTCTCCTGAGGATTCTGAGAAATCTCACAGTATTGCCCAATTAGAAGTGAGAGACAAAAGTCAGCCCTTGGGAGACACTGCAGTTGACAAGGCACATGGCAGCACGCTGATAGACCCTGAGCCCTGGAAACTGGAGGAGCCACAGGAGACCCCTGCCAGTGCTGAGTTGCTTCTACCACCACCGGATACACAAGGCTCTGTACTCACTGGCCTGTTACTGTCCTGGTGTCATTGCATGTGCTTCGTGAGTCTGAAGAAGACTTTATAGACTGGTATTGGACATATGGGCTAATATCAGACTTGTGGGCTTGGACTGGACTGGATTGGGTGCTTTCTCAATGTTCCATTCCTCTTGTATATAAATCTCTCCCTTATATCCATATGTGTGTATGAATTTATTTCTCTAGTCTACCCGAACTAACACATACCTAAAAGAACTGGGCCTAGAAATACCATACAATCCAGCAATAACTGCTGGGCATGTACTCCTAAGACATAAGAGGCAGAACACAAATAGATTTATGCTCCCATGTTCATTGCAGCCCAGGTCACGATAGCAAGATCCTGGAAGGAGCCCAAATGTCCATCATCAGAGGAATGGTTAAAGAAACTATATACATAGACACAATGGAATACTATGTACTCCAGCCCCTCCCCAAACCAACGTGGAACCATGAAACACCTCATGACACGAAGGGACGTGGGAACCATTATGCTGAGTGAGGTACTCAATCACAGAAGGACAAATACTGTATGAGCCCACTACAATAGGATGTGCACGAAGATGAAAGCGGACCACTGCTCCCAGGGCATGTATTTTTATAGTCCAGTCCTCTATGCAATGACATACAGAGCCAGCCTAGCATCTGTGAAACATAGATCACCCTCTCTAAATATGCATCTTCAAAACTAATTGGACAGAGGAGACTTCACCTCAATTGGGATCCGTTTTGCAGGCTATGGGGGAGGGAGATTATTCAGTTGGTGCTGAGGCAGACGAGCCAAAGAACCTTCATTTTGTCAACTGCTTGATGACCTGTCTGCTCCTCCTTCCATCCCAGAGAGCTGACAGATAGAACCTACCTGCTTCCCCTCCCTTCTCAGAAATTCCCAGTACTGACTGATTTTAGAATGTATGATTATGTTCCTGGGATCAGGACATTGTAGTTAATTGTGATTATTCTTTATATTGTTCCCTTTGATGTAATCTGAATGGTGTAATTAATCTTACTATTGTCGTTAGCCAGGATGTCATAATCAATCTTGTTATTGTGGGGTTTGTATTTTTTTTTTTTTAAGTAATAGATGTACCCTGCCATGCTTGCTTGCCCTTTTTGAAATTTCGACTAAACCATTTATTTTGCTTTCTGCTTTTCACCTGCTTGCTTACGTCTCTGATAGGCTCACTGAGATTTCCACATGGACTGCTATGGAGGGAAACACTCTCTATTTCTTGGTAGCCCAGCTAGTTTAATAAAAACTGTTCTAAATTTCAAGACATTCTTGTAGCTGTCACTTATTTGAACCCGCAACAGCTGCTGTACAAAATTATGCTATGGTCTCTCTAATCCAACAGACACTCTCACCAGAGTTATAAATAAACTTTACTGGAAATTTGAGTCGTGGTGTGTGTGTGTGTGTGGTGGGGGGTATGGATGTTTCAAAGAAGGCAAGTGTATCTCTGTTGGTAGATAAACAGGGAAGGAGAGACTTCCCAAGGAGAAAGAAAAAAATACTTAACGATACTTATGTGGAACACAAGGGAAGAATATACCAGGTACTAGGTTCCAAATTGGACACGTAGCCTAGTTTCTATGTAGCCTTTTGTAAGCTAATGTAGAGACCATTAGAACTCTTAAGAGACAGACAAAAGTTAGGGCAGGACTGCAATTAGAGAGCTTTATTAGGGGCAGCTTAAATGCTTTCCCTGCAAGACGTGACAGGTTTATACAGAAGAACAGTTTACAATTCTTTAAGAGTATACAAAGGAACATTATTAACACTTCAACCAAGTTTTTCATAGACAGGAGGGGAGGATGAGGTTGGGAACGTGTCTGCAAGTGATGCTTTTCTACAGCCTCCGCCAGGGAACAAAGGGCATGGTGTCCGTTTATCTCAGGGGTCAGACGTTCCAGAACTACTTCATTGACTCGGAGGGAGAGCTATCAGCATACTTCTAAGACCTGGAACCAGGAAAGGTGGTGGTTCCGTCCATTTGCCTAAGAAACAGCTTTTTACTTCACACATCTTATAACATTCCACACATTAGTTGTGTCAAGCATATTTCTACGTATGCTGCCATCATCATTTCCAAAATATTTTCTACTTGAGCCCTTGGTATAAGCTCCTCTTTTCCCCACACCTTCCCCCACCCTCCCACCCTCATGTGTCCTTGATCAATTCCATATTGCCATTTCATATCTTACATTGTCCATTCTCTCCCTTTACCCACAGATCTGTTATTAGTCCCTTTTGTGGTGGGGGGAGGCTCTATATCCAATCTTGTGACGGGTTCCCCCTTTCTCACCCTTCCCTCTCCCTGACTATCCCTCCCCTCATGATATTGCTACTCCCACTACTGTTCTGAGGGGTTTATCTTTCCTGAATTCCATGTGTCAAGATGTACCAATGTGTGTTTATGTAATAGGTTTTAAAGTCTAACAGTGAAAGGCCTCATATTTTGTTTTTGTTATCTAAGAGTGATTTGTTTATCCTCGGTTTCTTTCCTGTCCATATAAAGTTGATTACTAGTTTTTCAATTTCCTTGGGAAATTATGCTGGGACCAGGATTGAAATTGCATTGAATTTATACAATGCTTTCTGTAATATTGACTATACTAACTCTTCCTGTCCATGAACATGGAGTAGCTTTCCATTTGTGTTTTAATGGTTTTGCTTTTTTTTGGTGGGGGGGAGCATCACAGCCCTCTGGTGGTCGTGGGAGCTACCCAGTGCTGCTCCTGAGAGCCGCCACTGGATTTGAACTGCCAAGCAAGCAGCAGTCCCGCACTCAACCACTTTCGCCACCGGGGCTCAGCCCATCTACTGGTTTCTTATAGAATGTTTTATAGTTTTCTTTGTATAAATATTTTGTTTCTATGGTTAAATTGACTCCTAGGTATTGTTGTAAAAGATATTTTTCTTTAAATTTTCAGAGTCCTCTTCTGTAATAGATAGGAATCCAATTTATTTAGGTATGTTGATGTTTTTGTTTGTTTGTTTTGGGTATCACTGCCCCTGGTGGTGGGAATAGGAGGCCCAGCCTTTGCTCCGTGGAGCTGAAATTGAACCTTCATCCTAGTGGGTCACAGTCCTGTGCACAACCACTACACCACCGGGGCTCAGCCCGGTATGTTGATCTTATAACATCCTATGTTGACAATATTTTCAATCAGTTGCAGCTAGTTAGAAAATTGAATCTTTGGGGCTTTGTATATATAAAATTATGTCATCTGCAAATAAAAAAGTTTAATTTCTTCTGCAACAATTTGGATGCTTTTAATATTTTTTGATGTCTTATTACCCTGACTGAGACTTCCGTGACTATATTAAATAAAAACATTGGTAAAGGTCAACTCTGGCAAGTTCCTGTTTAGAGAGGGAATGTTTCCAATTTGACTCAGGTAAGTAAGATGCTAGTCATTGGTTTTGCTTATATGACTTTGATTATGTTGAGGAATTGCCCTTCTAGTCCTACTAAAGTATTTTTTAAATCAAGAGTGGATGTCTAATTTTATGTAATGTCATTTCTGCATTGATTGATACAACCAGGCAGTTCTTTTCCTTTGTTTTGTTGAACTGGTAGATTACATTGTTTGACTTTCTACTTTTGAACTATCTAGATCATATATCTGGAGCCCTGTGGCTAGTGATTATGTATTGGGCTCTAACCGCAGGTCAGCAGTTTCATAAAGTGACAGTCTCAGAAACCCACAGGGGCAGTTCTACCCTGCTCTATAGGGTAGAAACGAGTCAGAATGGACTTGATGGCAGTGATTTGGGTTTAAAAAAATTTTTTTTATTAATTCATTTTATTGGGGACTCATACAGCACTCATCATAATGTATACATACATACATACATACATACATACATACATATGTTGTGTCAGTAGTTACATCTTTTCTGGGATGGGGTGGGGTTCTTTTTTTTTTTTTGATTTGTGAGAAGTAAGCCAGTTTTATAGGGCAAGCAAGCTTAGGCAATTAGCATATCATGATCTTCAAAATTAAGAAGTGAATGGCAGCACAGCTGCAAGTCTGGCTTATTTTGTTGAGTTTTCTTGGCTAGAATGTTATTGAACATTTTAGTGTCTGTACTCATAATAGATTTGGGGCTATAATTTCCAGTTCTGGTGATGTCTTTGCCTGTCTTAAGTATCAGGGTTGTTCTTGCTTCATAAAATGAATTTGGCAGTATATTATTCTTTTCTATGTTCTGAAATATTTCTCACCCACCATCTTTGCTTCTAAGAAGAATTTGGCTGTATTCAGACTTCTTCCAGACAG
Organism: Nesogale talazaci; assembly: GCA_004026705.1. Taxonomy (NCBI): domain Eukaryota; kingdom Metazoa; phylum Chordata; class Mammalia; order Afrosoricida; family Tenrecidae; genus Nesogale; species Nesogale talazaci. Next base: position 61,309 of record PVJH01005872.1, read on the forward strand.
CGCTATTTGATCTTTTGACAGCCCATAGTACTTTCAACATTCTTTGCCACCACCACCATTCAAAGGCATCCCTTCCTCTTCAGTCTTCCTTAACCCATGTCCACCTTTCACATTGCATATGAGGCAACTGAAAATACCGTGCCTTGTCCCAGGGGCATTCATTACCTACGGTCTCAAATCTGTAAGTCTATATATGGTAAATCTTCTTTCTAGCTTAAATAACCACTATGTTGTTGTTAGGTGCGTTCAGTGACTTCCAATTCAGTGGCCCTATGTGTACCAGGAGGAAGCACTGCCCAGGCCTTTGCCATCCTCACAATTGTTATGTTTTAGTCCATTGTTGCAGCTGATCAGTCTACCCATCTCATGGAAAGTCTTCATCTTTTTCATTGACTTTCTATTCCTTTGTCAAGCATAACGTGACAACCCTCTGTTGTTGTAAGAAAATTAGGGTGGGATATTACTCATAGCTCTGTCCTGATGCAATCAACTGAAAATATATTGTCTGGGAAGTATGATCTTCTTCCCATACACGTGGATGATTTAGAAAGGGTTACTTGCTCTTTGCTGAGTCTGACCCTTCATCTAGCTCATCAACCTTTGGTTCTTTGAGTTTAGCCAGTGGCTTGCCATATTGCTGACTGCACCTGAAAGTCATCAGTAACCTTCCATCTGACCTAATGAGCTTTGATTCATTTCTATCTGTAGGCACAAGTGTGTAGTCTTTTTGCTTGAATTCATCAGTTCCCAAACCTATTATATCAGAAGTCTCTAGTGTAACCTATGACCCATAGAAATGGGACCTGATCAGATTAAGACAATCATTTTTACAATTGTGTGGGCCATTTTCTTGATATAAATGTATTTACATATATACATAGACGTTTATAAGCACACACATAAGCTTAACTGGTTTAGCTTCTCTAAAGAACCCAGCCTAAAACAGTAGCATATGGGTTGAGTGTTGAATTGCTAATTCAAAGATCAGAAATTTGAATCCTTCACAGAAGAATGATGTGGCAGTTTGTTTCTGAAAAGATTTACAGGCTCTGAAACCTTAGGAAGCAGTTATACTCAGTCTTATAGAATCACTATGAGTTAGAATCAACCCCAAAGAAGCAGATGAGTTGGCCAATATTAATATCTGGAATGTACTAAATTAAGATAAATTTGGAGTGGTCCATAGACTAGGGTTTTCTGCACGAGATTATTTATTATACAATTTTTCTTTTATGTTATATAGCTGCCTTAAAGGGTGCTGCACATACGCTGAAGACGAATAAGAGTTGCTGTCAACTCATTCTCTACTTATGGGTATTTCCTGTGTGTCAGGTATTATCTGTTTGCAGCAACCAAGGACTCTAGAAATATAACTAAGAGAGTTTTGAGTCGCTTAGGTGATCCACCATTTATCCCTTGCAATTGATCATGACTCATGAAACAAGATGTCTTAAAAAAGATGTCTGGCCATCTAGCTCAGAAGCAACAAAGCCCACATGGAAGAAGCACGCCAGCCTGTGTGATCCTGTGGTGCTGAAGAGATCAGGTATCAGGCATCAAAGCACACAAAATCATAACATCGTGTGCTCACCTTCCCAATATGATCACTAAGGACAAATGGGTGCATAAGCAAATGTGGTGGAGAAAGTTGAAGGTGCCCGGCTATCAAAAAATATAGTGTCTGGGGTCTTAAAGGCTTGAAGGCAAACACGTGAACATCTAGCTCAGAAGCAACAAAGCCCCCATGGAAGAAGCACACAAGTAAATATGGAATCTATTTTGTTCTCTATGCCATAAAGAGCTTTAGGTATATTATTGGTCTGTCTTGAATTTGATATAAAATTTCTAGTGAGGGCTGAGCCCCGGTGGCGTAGTGGCTGTGCACGAGACTGCGGCCCACTGGGACGGAGGTTCAATTCCAGCAGTGGGGCTGGGCCTCCTACTCCCACCACCAGAGAGCAGTGATGCCAAAAAAAAAAAAAAAATTCTAGTGATAAGCTCCAAATTGGAGAGTTCTCTTCTTTAAAACTTCATCACTGAGGAGCTAGCCTCCCACAGCAAAACGTCATCCAGTTGATTCTCACTGATATGAGTGAATAGAGCAGGACTGTCCTGAGAGGTTTCCAAAGAATCCCCTCAATGCCATCAAGCCAGTTCTGACTCCTAGCAACATTTAGGTTTAGGAAATTGTAAGTCTTTACAAGAGTAGAAAAACATATATATATACATATATATATATATGTTGAAGAAACATGTAAAAGATTGAAGTGTTTTACTAACCCCGTGTTTTGGAATAAGCACCATTCTGTTTTATCATTCAGATGTTCAAGGGGAAAAATGTTAATGATATCTGATATGCAGATGGCTTGAATAACTTCAGAGGATGGTCTAGCTGCTCAAAGATGTTAGTAAAAATGCTTGCAATCATTTTAAAATTACACACTGCTCTTTAAGAAAATAGAGCACACTACGCTGTATAACTAAATAAGCATCAAATTAAGTTTTTTAATTGTTAAAATTCATTTCAACATACTGATAATTACGTTTTGGTCCAACTTACTACCCATCTTTCCATTTCATGGAGTACTTATTAAAAATTCATCTTATTATCCAATGATGCAAAGAAGTTAGCTTTCTTTTAGCAAGTAATTTTCTGACCGGTGTGACCTGACTCTTTCCTAACCAAAAATCCTTATATTTAGGAGAGAAGAGAATGTTCTGAATATGTCTTCTTTTTTTTTTTAAGACCATATCTTACGTATCCTTAAGAAAATATTTAGGTATGGCTAAAATTGCAAAGCAAGCAGCTGTCAGTGTATCCTAGAAAAAGGTGTACTATCCACCTCTTCCTTTAAGTAAACTTCTCAAGAACAATTTCAAACATATGACACTCATATGACACAGGCCTTGGCTCCTGCTTTGGCACTATGTATAAGTGATTCTCTGCCTTCTCCTTCTCCCACCACCCCCAATGAATGCCCCCACTCTCTACCCCACCCAACTCCACCTCAGAACTCCTATTTCCAGGTGTGGTCCTTTCAACCTCTGCTTTCAAAACCATGTCTGTATGCGCATATTCACCAAAAAACCTGCATAAAAGCATTATGCACACTGTCGTTTATCTTGCTTTTTTTACTTAAGATTTCAGTGATCTTTCTATAACAATACTTTTATAAACATTCCTCATTCCTATAACAGCTGGGTGGTACCCCTTGTATGAGCTACTGATCAAGAACTATCTGACTTGTTTCCAGATTTTTCACCTTACAAAACATGCTTCATGGAGTATTTTGTACGCGTATCTGTAAGAACTGGTTCTTATCTAGGAATGTAGGGAATGTTACTAAAAATGAAAGTTCGAGGTCAAAGGGTATCCAGTCTCAGTGTCCTAGGGCGGCAGCCACAAAATGCCACAGACAAGGTGGTTTCAAGGAACAGACATATGACTTCCAGTTCGACATACTAGAAATCCAAATCTGAGTAGATGGCATGCTGATTCCATCCACAGATGCCTTTCTCATAACTTTGCTAGACTTCTGGGAACTCTTGGCATTTCTTTGCTGCTTTTTGATGTCTTGATTCCCATCTGTCTCTCTTTCTGTTTTATAAAGTATCATTCACACAGGATATGGAACTCATCTGCTCCAGCATGACTTAAAAAACAAACAAACACACAAACATTATCTTCAAAGGAAAATTTCTTTGCAATCTTTAGGTTTTGTGCCAGTTTGACCACACCTGCAAGAAGACATGGGTGGAAAACAACCTGTCAATCAGATCCCATTCTGAGAATGCCTCCTGGACGACGTGGCCTTTTTATTTAGACACACAGCAGAATAGAGGTCTCTCTCTATGCCCTTGCCTCCTTCTTGCTTGATGAGATCCTGTGTCTTGCTTCTGGGGCCAGAAAATCATGTGACTTGCCAGCCCTAGGTGTGTCAGCACCCTTCTGTGTTCCTGTTGACCTTGGATTCAAGTCCCTCTGCCCTCCCCAGTTTCCAGGGCTTCATTGGTCAGCAGCTGTGTGAATAAGAAGGGACTGACCTCTAGCTAACCTCCGACTCATGGGCTGGAGTTGGGCTGGGCCATGCCACTTCCTTGCTACTACATTCTTTCTCAGATATATGCAAGTGTCACTGGGTCTGTTTCTCTAGAAAATTCAGTTTAATGCTGCCCCATACAAGGTGCTATTCACGGTTGACTTCAATAAATGGCTGAAGGGGTTCGGGCTTCAACAAATCTTTTTGGAGGGCACCATTTAATTCATAAAACCCTCAAAAAGGAGAGAATGCACCACATATTGCTTTAATGCTGAGAACAACGTATGTATTCTGTGTGTGATAAAGTTGCTCCTTTGCATCTATCTATAAGGCTTCTCATCCTGAATGGAACCCAGAATAAAAATAACCTCTATTGCAAGTAAAAGATTTTATACCTGCCACCCTAATGTGTGGCAAGGAAGACAAAATATCCCCCTGGTGCTGGAAGTGTTTGTGGAATGCCAAGATACTGCAGCCTCTAAGAAGCCTTGGTAGAAAAAGCATAGCAGAGGCACCCAGACTTTTAAAAGAAGGTCAGATCCTCTTCATCTGATTAACGTGTTCCATTTGAAAAGTAATTCTGTTGAATCTTATGTAGTTCACCTCAATTGTCAATCGCGTGTTATATGTCTGATTACTTTAGAGCATTGGATGGCATAGAAAAATCGAATCACTTGATTTGTCTCTATCATTCATTTGTAACTCCTATGCAGTGACTGGGTGCAAGTGTGCAAATGAATTACAGAGAATGCTCACTCAGGGCCTGGTCCATTTATGCCATTCTTCTGAGTGTAAGAGAGCCATCTCAGAAACAGAGAAAAAGGCAATCTCTTTGTGGTAGTTACATAATCTGTTGTCAATTTGAGACTTAAGAGTGAAGGGGTGAAGTTTAGCCTGACAACCAGGTTGCAGCTTGAGGACCTCACTAAGGAGAGAAATAGCTCAGTGGAGGCAGAGCACATACTCCCTCCCTGCACGACATTCCTGACAAGCTGCCTGGGGTTATGCTGATGCTTCCAGATATAGGAGCCGTGTGGACCACCTCGGCCAGCACTGAGATGCTCCCACTGCCACTGGATCCACACCTCTGGCCTGTGGTCTTCCAGCGCTCAGCATCATTGCATGATTGCATGAGTCTAAAGAGGAATTTATGGACTAGTATTGGACATATGGGCTAATGATGCACTTATGGCCTTGATCTAGACTGAGCTGGGATGTTTTCTTAATGTATAGTTACTCTTTCTATAAAGCACTTTTCCTATACACTTATGAGTGTCTATGAATTTGGTTCTCTAGCCTACCCAGAGTAACACACCTGTAGTGAGTGCAGTGATCCAGAAGGAAAAATTCCCAGTGGAGCATGAGGGAGATCCCTGTGTAAAGTGGGGGTAGCCGCACAGGCAACAGAGGTCAAGCCCTTTGGAGGTTACAATACCGAGCAGTCACAATGGCCCATAGAGGAGCACTGACATGATGAGGCAGAAAACCAGCTTCCTGACCCTAGAGTATGGCAAAGGCTAGGGGGCCGTGTGGCTGAGAAGCTAAGGACCAGAGAGAGTCTTGGCTGCTAGCTGAGAAGAGGTTCTGCTGTGGTCTTATTTGTGGTATCATGTTAACTGCCCTAATAAACTTCAGCAATCCTGAGTACGGTCTGTGAGTTTTGTGTAGCATCCACAGTGGGCTGTCAGATTAGAGACAGAGGGGGCCTGGAGAAGAGTCTCAGAGGAGGATGAAGAACGAGGGAAGGTGCAGACCATGGGCCATGGGTTGGTAAGGAGTTGGATTCTCCTCCCTACTGAAGCCAGAGGTCAGCTGTGGCCATTTTCTCGGATCAGGGCACCTCTATGGATGACCGAACACAGGCTGATTCCAGCAACACCATTAAACTGCACAGGCAGGTGAGTCAATCACTCCCTCCACCCCACCCTGGTGATTTAGGTAATATTGAAGGCTTGTATTGCCTCCTCCCCATTTGCCAAATTTCAGGAACCAGGTGAATTCAAAGGACTCTGTTTTATTTTCAGATGCATAGACACGGTACATGGCCGGGGTCTTTTTTCTAATGAAGATCTTGGTCGAGGACCAGCGAGCTGCCAAGACGACAAAGTGATTTTGCCCACAAGTCAGGGACCGGGGTGCGCTCCAAGGGTTGGTGTTAACCTTCACAATAGTGATTGTTGGAAGGAAAGGCACACAAAACGGTTATTAAAATGTACTGATTTAGGGCAGAGTCCTGGTGGTGCAGTGGTTGTGTGCGGGACTGCGGCCCACAGGGTTGGCGCTTCAGATCCAGCAGCAGCTCTCCAAGAGCAAGACTGGGCTTCCTACTCCCACCAGGGCAGTGATGCCCCCCCAAAAAAAAAGAAAAAAAAAAGAATGTACTGCTTTAGACTGAGATGGACCCTGAAGTTTTTTGGGAAAAGGTACAAAGCAATGTTGTGCCTGCCAAATTCCTCACCCAGGTTGTATATAAGTTTTGTAATAAAGTTGTCCGAGGCTGATCTCTGGTTAGACCTCCCAACCCCAATTTGTCTGCTTCTCTCTCTCTCTCTCTCTCTCTCTTTCTTCAATCTTTTTTAATTTAAAACAATTATCTGTGCGGTCTGGGAGCTTCCTTGCACCCCTCCCCCGACTCTCGGGTGTTTTCGTAGCTGTGCAGGTGGGTCACTGGAGTTCTTCCCCTTTTTCTTTGTCCTCACAGCGCATCTACAGGCTGAGGGAAAGTGGATTTTGTTGTGTGGGTTTTTTTCCCTGACAGACACAAATCTTGGAACGACAGACACAAGCAGGAAAAACGAAGTTTGTTTTAACAAAGACTGTCTTATGGAGATGTGGCTTGCCAGAGACAGACTCTCCATTTCTTGGAGACAGGCTGGGCATACAGGGGCTGACTCTTAATGGTGGTGGCGAGGGAGGGGAGGCTCCTGGGGACCATGCATAAACACAGACGGTAAGAGCTTAGTCTCTGACTTGTGAGGGTCCTGAAAATTCCTGCCTGGACACAATCACAGGTTTTCTATGAGGCGAACCAGAGGGGTTCACCTTCAGAGTCACTGCTATGAGGACCTCTTAATCAGGCTATGTCTTGGCGGACGATATGATTCTTCTATCCTATGTTCCATCATAAAATAATAGCAGGCTGACTCTACAAGTGCCCCCCGCCCCCAGCAGTAGCTATATAGATTGATACCGTTTTCCAGTATTCGCACCAACCCTCATTAAAGATTTCACATGGAATTCAACCTCTAGACCACAAAGCACAGGAGCCTACACAGCAGGAAGGGCTCGTGAAGGAACTAAATAATATGCTGCCACCAGCCAGAAAGAAACGATGGCCACTGCGTGAGACACTCTTGGGCGAGTTCTGAGAGAGATCAAGGAGAGGCCTTCCGGAGGACAGAACCCTGATGGAATATGGAAGGGAGCTTCAAAAGGTTTGGGGGGGGGGGGGAATCCCATTTCCTTGTAATTCCATTGGCTTCACATTTTGAAGTCCCCTGGTCTTGGGTTGTACCCTTTGTATAGAAAAATAAATGGCCTGAAGTATGAATGTGCTCAGGGACTCCTGGAGAGGGGCTCACAGTAGCAAATCAGAGGAAAAATATGTGCTCTGTTAGAAATTAAGGTAAACACAAACTGAGAAGCACAGGCCAGAGGCTTCCAGTCAGAGGTCAGAGACCAGGCAGGGATGAAATATTAGTGTATCAGGAACTAATAGTAAAAATATTCTGATTGGCTAGTGAAAATAAGCTCTTCAGATGGACTATTCTTTGGTAAATCTCTGAACACTTGCCCAAGCAAGTTTTTTCCTGGCATAAGAATGACCTGCTCAGACAAGTTCCTTGTGTAAGCACTTTTTTTGTTGTTTGCATGAGTTCATCTGCTTTCAACCACATTCTTCCTCGGGGCAAGTGGCTGCTGCCTGCGCTTGCTTGAATCTGCCTAAGCGTGGCTGGACTTGTCTAAGCACCACCACCTTGGGCACCGTGTGCTCACTCTGGCGTAGTGGGCTACACATGGTACTGCAATCCACAGGTTGGCAGTTTGAAACCCCCAGGCGCTCCTTGTGAAAAAGACTGGACTTTCTGCCCGTCTTGGAAATTCAAAGAGGCAGTTTCACCCTGTCCTTTGACAGACGCTATGAGTCAACGTCAACTGAATGGCAGTGAGTTTGTTTTGGTTTTGAGATCAATGATGAGAAGAGAAGACTTATTAGGTAAGAGATAGGGGGAGTGAACTTTTCCTTCTTTGTTTTGTTTTGTTTTTTGGCATCACTGCCCTGGTGGGAGTAGGAAGCCCAGTCTTCCTCCTGGAGAGCGGCTGTTGGATTTGAACTGTCAATCGTGTGGGCCACAGACCCGCACACAACCACTGTGTTCTAATGGGTAGCGTGTGTAAAGATCATAGTATCCCAGGTAAGGATCACTGGAAGACATATACTGTAGAGGAAATTCTCAATGATCAAGTCGACAAAGTAGCACAATCTCTAGATTTCAGTAAAACTCTTTCTCCAGTCACCCGATAGTATATGGTCCCATGTAAAAGTGTGCCCATAGAGACAAGACTAGGAACTATTCATGGTTCTAACAACATGATCTTCCCCTCATTGGACTGACCTGGCTACCACCATTGCACAGTGGTGAACCCTTATATGACACTATAGAAAATCATCCTTGATTGCATCGAATTCTTTCCACCATAGAAATGGAGTGACCTGTCTACCTATATTTCAAATATAGAACTATATTTCAATATATTTGACACATGAGGGGGTAACAAAACAAACAAAAACAAAGAAGCTCTTCTGGACAGAACTTTCATAGTGTGCATTTTTCCTGCCAGCCGAGCATCGAGCAACTTGCTCTGTGTGGCATTACCTGGGAAGGTTCTCTCTGGTCACAGTCAATTTTTTTCGTGAATGCAGTTTTGCTTAAACCTTGGGGTTTTTTTTGTTTGTTTGTTTTTTGGCATCACTGCTCTCCGGTGGTGGGAGTAGGAGGCCCAGCCCCACTGCAGGAATTGAACCTCAGTCCCAGTGGGCCAGAGTCCCGCGCACAACCACTATGCCACTGGGCCTCAGCCCAACCTTGTTTTTTGATGACTGATTTAAGAGAAAAGCACGGAGACTGCGAAATGTTGTTTCCTACTATGGAAAAATGCTGCAGAAACTGTTGGGATGTTGAACACAGCGTATGAGAGCAGCACTATGGGAAAAACTAAATGGTATGAGTGGTTTTCTTGTTTCAAAAAAGGTGAAAGAAATGTTGATTGATGGCAGACCTCTTTCTGGACATCCATCAACTTCCCAAACAGACTTGACTCCTAAGACATTTGGAGTTCGTTCAACTGGGCCAGACAGTTAATCAAGCTTTCTACTTAGAGTTTCTGAAAAGAGAGTATAACAGTGTGTGACAAAAAAGGCCTGATTTGTGGCTGATGGGGACTGGTTTTGCCACCACGACAATGCACCTGTTCACACTGCCATCTCAGTGCCCGGTGTTGGACCAAGAACAACATGCCTCTCTTGCTTCATGCATCTTACTCACCAGCCCTCACTCCTGGTGATTTCTTTTCGTTTTGTTTCTGTGAATGAAGAGGAATATGAAAGGACAGTGATTTGACAACGTAGAAGAGGTAGTGAAAAAAATGGGAGAGGTACTGTCAGCCATCCAAACAGAGAGTTTGAAAAGTATTTCTAATAATAGGATCGCAAATATCACAAATGTATTGGACATCCCCTCACAAAGGGGTCACAGGAAGAGCTGAGTCAGTCAGGGTGCAAGATAGCTCTGATGAAACACACAACTTGCCACTAGTTCTTCGGTGCTTCCTTCACTCTACTATCGAGAGCCCAATTCTGGGCTAATCAGATTAGACCAGAACATGCACACTGCTACAGATAGGAGTCCACAGCACAGAGAATCCAGAATAGATAAACCCCTCAGGACCAACAAGGGGAGTGGAGATACCAGGAGGATAAGGAGAGGGTTCAAGGAGAAAGGGGGAATCAATCACAAGGCTCAATCTAGAACCCTCTCCCAGGGGAATAAATAATGGAACAGTGGGTGAGGGGTGATGGAGGACGATGTAACATATGGAAATAATAGTCTATAACTTATCAAGGGTTTTTGAGGGAGGCCAGGTGAGGGAAGAAATGGGAAGCTGATATCAGGGTTTCAAGTGGGAAAAGAATACTTTGAAAATGATGATGGTGGCATATGTGCAAATGTATTTGACATGCTGGATGAAAGTGTGGGTTGTCATAAGAGCTGTAAGAGCCCCTAATGAAAGTATGGGGCGCTGAGCCCTGGTGGCGTAAGTGGTTGAGTGTGGGACTGCAGCCCACGGACTTGGTGGTTCAAATCCAGCAGTGGCTCTCAGGAGCAGCGCTGGGTAGCTCCCACGACCTCTAGAGGGCAGTGATGCCCCCCAAAAAAAGTTTGGGGCAAAAAATTGACAAATGTATTATATGTAATGGAGACTACTTTGAAGGTGATAATGTTTTGTACAAAATTTTGAATACATAGCTTTTTGGGGGAAGTCCAATCTTCCTTAGGTACTCCCTTGCATATTTCAAATCTAGAAAATACTCTTGTCAGCACTAATTTTAGTGAACTTTCAGAATGTCTTCACCATTGCCATGGTACCTACATTCAAAACAGGAAGTGACATAGGAGCCATCTTATCTCCACCATACAGGAAAGAAGGAGAGTCCATTCCCACACCACCCCAAGGCCTAGTGTCACAAGGCAGAGATCAGTCATGCCTCTATACTCCATGAAATGGACAAGCTCATGTCATCCATTTCTTTAATTGACCTAAAGGCTAAGCAAAATGTCACACCTAAAGACCTTCCCCCTTCTCAGACCAGCCTTGCTCACCTGAAATAATCTATTTTGACATCACAATAGAATGCAAGTCTGTACATGCCCTAAGAGCAATGCTTCTTTAACTACTCCTCTCTCCTGATCAAGAGAAGCAGTAAGTCTTTCTCCCAGAGACAGGCATGTTTATTTCCCCTCACCAAGGGGCCAAGCTGAAGACAAAATCCAGACATAGAATCGTAAAACAAGATGTCTGAAACTTTACCTAAAAAACTTTTTTTCGGGGGCTGAGTCCCGGTGGCGTAGTGGTTGTGCGCGGGACTGCGGCCCACTGGGACGGAGGTTCAATTCCAGCAGTGGGGCTGGGCCTCCTACTCCCACCACCGAGAGCAGTGATGCCCCCCACAAAAAAACAAAACAAAAAAAACCCCTTTTTTTCTGTCAATACTGCTGACAAAGTGACATATGAATTTCAATTTGCTTTTTCTTCTGCTTTCTGTATTCTGCCCTCCCTGAATAATATTAAAAACCAACCAACCAAACAAACAAAAAACCATGGCCCTAAGAAGGGATAGAGCAGTGCAGTGACTAGATCCTTCAGTCAGGGGAGCCGGCCCCTAACACATCATCACAGGCCTGGCTGTCATCCTTGTCAGCGAGAATAAGTAAAGAGTATAGTGAACTCGTACACAATAAGAGCCGTAGCCTGCTCACCTCAGCCCTTTTGGGGGGTCCACATGAGGACGTGAAAGGTGGGAACTGCAGGAGAGAGAGAACTGGGAAGGAGGTTGGGGGAGAGGGGACAGGGGAGAGAGCAACCAGGGGAGAGGGGTAGATGGTGGGGGCTGGGGGAGGAGAGCGATTTATGACTCACCAAGGCTTATATATCTTTTGAGGGCCTCATGCAAGCCCCCTGATTACAGATAAAGACATACATCCCAGGAAGGGATGTAGATAATACAGTAGATAATACACTGTAGATAATACAGTAATGAGAGGGGGATGATCTAGGGGTGTACATGCAATAGGAAGGGGGGATGGATTGGGGGTGCACATGTAGGAGGTGGGCAGAGCCTAGATTCAGGATGGCAGCCTAACTTTGGAGGTCACTGAGCAAGTTTGCCCTGTTCTCTGACTCTCCATGGAAACAATACAATTACTACCCTTCTCGGTAGGGGGTGAGCCCACCTGTGGGGGGACCAGCCAGTAGTCTGATGGCTGAATGCCTTTAGGGAGAATATCTCTAAGCATCTGATCTCCCACCATGTGCTGGCATATCTTTGGGGGAGACAAAGCTAGGGAGAAGTCTGCTTATATCCCACATCGTTTAAACCTCCCCACTACAGCCTGGGGTAGCCTGATAAAAATAAGGATTCAGTGATTCAGTAAATTGGACATTGTAGAGGTCTTCATTTACTTGAATCCACAACACTCTGTCCTTTTTCTTTTTTATTTTCTCCTTATTCCTGCCACCACACTCTCCTCCTCTTCGGGGTTTGATCATCTGTTGCAAAGACCACGTAGAACTCAAAGACAGTACTCATGAGTGTGGGAGCTTATGATGGAAACTAACAGGTTGCCACAAGGCAGGGTCCTAAAATAATAAGGACACAGTCTTTTTAAAAAAAAAAAAATTTTATTGGGGGCTCTTACAGCTGTCAGAACATTCAATACATCATCTGTATCAAGCACATTTGCACACTTGTTTCCACATTCATTTCTAAACATTTTCCACTTGAGCCCTGGGTATAAGCTCCTCTTTTCCCTCCCCCCTTTTTTTGATGAATCATTTTATTGGGTACTCACACACCTCCCCTCACAATCTATGCACACATCAATTGTATGCGGGTCTTATTTGCACACTTGTTGCCATCATCACTCTCAAAACATCCTCCCTCCACTTAGACCCCCAGTTCCAGCTCCCCATATTTCTTTTCTTCCATCCCCCCTATGAACCTTTAATAATTTACAAATTGCTATTTCATATTGTACACTGTCCAATGAATCCCTTCACTCACTTCCCTGTTGGCCATGCCCCAGAGAAGAGGTAATATGTAGATCCCTGAAATTGGTTCCCCCTTTCTACTCCACCATCCCTCCACCCTCCCAGTATCACCACTCCCATCACTCATCCTGAGGGAACATCTGTCCTAAATTCCCCATGTTTCTGACTCCAGGATACACCCCCTGCTCTAGCTGGACTTATCTGGTAGAACCGGGAGCATAATAGTGGGTGGGAGAAAGCATTTGAGAACCAGAGGAAAGATGCATATTTCATTGTTACTACACTGTACTTTAACTGGCTCATCTCCTCCCTGCAACCCCTCTGTAAGAGAATGAAAGACATAGTCTTTTGTCCTCTGTGGGACCTATTCTCAGCCAGGAGGCAAGCTTCTCTTTGGTCCTCAGTCTCACTATGAAATGGTCCCTTGGTCTCTACTTTCATGGGCCAGGAAGCTCGCCCGCTGCTCATAGTCTCAGCACTGCTCCTCTGCTTTGTCATGGCCTCTTTGACTCATCCTTTGATCTTGGAGTGGCATGGCCTCTGCCACGTCATGCAGGGATCTTGAACATACAACACTGGTGACTCTTCTTGACGGGCCCAGGAATTCTCTCTTCCTACCTCTAAGATGCCTCATTCTTAAATACACTAGTCCCCTCTATTAGTGTTTCATACACCTTATTTGCATAGCTGTACTCAATTATTTGCTGGGAATTACAAAGACATGGATAGAAAAGTCACATTATGCAATTTCATGTCACCACAGAACTCCAACCAGAAATCCATTGCATAGCAAAATAATTATAGCAGTGGATTCATGCTTATAAAATTTGCTGTCCTAACCTATATAAGATGGTATCTCATCACCCAGAAGCAGTTGGAGGTACCTGCTAGAAGGGGTCAACCTGTGAGATTGGAATACCATCTCCTAAGACACAATACACTCAAATTCATTTCTAATAAATAGTGCTGAGAAGGAAAGAGTAAACAGCAGGTCAGGAGCTCATTTTCTTCCTATGCATAATGATAGATAATGACCAGTATCAGTGTAAACATGCAGAAGGTATTTACTAGTAGAAATGTACAAGGAATATATTATTTAAAAATGATTTTAAGCCAGATATATCTTGTCTTTCCTGATTTCTTATTATAACTAAATATGCATTAGAGATACAACAAGAAACTGAAAATTAGTCACACAGACATTTCTCTCTACCAAAATGGTTTTCTCTGAACACACTGCTTAGTGTGCATGTGTTCCTGGAGAACCAAAATGCACCCCATGATGGGAGAAAGGAAAAATTAAGGTGTCATAGATTCAGGGTCCTCCAGGAGGAATGTTGTCTTTGAGTCCATATTGATGAAATTTGGTAATAAAATCTAAAATTCAGGTGAATCTGCTTTGATAATCCCACTCGTTGTGATCATGAAGAACTATCTATTTTACTCTCTAGCTGTGATGCATACATCTGAGAGCCATAGGGCACAAGTTTGAGGAACTCTCTCATTATTACACTTTAACACTAACATTCTTGGACCGAGTAGATTGAGATCCTAGCATATAAGGGATGAAGAGAGTCCTGAACTCAAACCCCACCACCGTCAAGTCAATCCCAGTTCACGTTGATGCTATATGGGTTTCCTAGGCTCCATATCTTTATGGGAAAAAATAGTCTCATCCCTCTCCTGAGGAGTGGTTTGCCTTATCGTTACCTACCAGTACTAAGGGTCTGTTGCTTTCTCTTGCCAGCTGGCCCCTGAACAAATAGCTATAGAGAAAAATTGGCTACTCTGCTGATCAGAGTGATTGACCCTGACTATCCAAAGAAAGTTGGGCTATTATACTTTGGGAGCAAGGAAGACTGCATTCCAGACTATGAGACTCACTGGGCTACTTTTAAGAATGCCCATAGCATAGAAACAACACTACAAATAAACTAAAAGGCAAAAGAAAAGGGAAAAAAAAATAATGTCCATAACCTGTAATAATTTTCCGTGGAAAACTTTGGTAACTTGATAAAATAAGACCGTGGAGAATTCAGGTTTTATGGGAATAAAGTTTGCATCATGCAACAGATAAAAGATTATGACAACATGAGATACTGACACTCATTATGGAATGAGTGGTAAAAGAAAAATGCTATGGTTTTCTCTTTAGATTTGTAATGAAATCTGGAAGTGAAGGTTCTGCTTTTTTTTTTTTTCATTTTTGTATTCATCTTTATTAACTCCCCATTGTCCCCAGTAACTACATTTTTGCTTAAGTGGCACAAACTGTTTCTTGTTGATGTCGGGTGCAATTGAATCCATTTCAACTCATAGGACCTACGTAAAACAGAGGGACACACTGTTTGGTCATACCCATCTTCACAACTGCCCTGTCAAGCTCGTCTTTGCCGCTGCTGAGTCAGTTGAGGTCATTTCTCTTTTTGCTGCCCCTCCACTTTACCAGACAGTAAGTCCCTTCCTAGATGCTAGTCTCTCTTGATAACAAGTCCACAAGTCTCATGGTTCTTACGTCTAAGGAGCATTCTGAGTCTTCCAAGACACATTTATTTATTCTTCTCGTACTCCACAGTACTTTCAATCCTCTTCACTAGCACCGTAATTTAAATATGGTGATTCTTCTTTGATCTTCTTATTCAATTTTTAACTTTCTCGTGCTTATGAGGTGATTGAAAATACCATGGGTTAGGTCATTCACATCATAGGCCTCAAAGCAGCCTCCCTTTTGAACACTCTAACGAGGTTGCATTTGTCTGGGTAGACGAGAGAAAATTCATAAACCCTCATATGTGTATGAGAGAGAGCTTTGTATATAAGAGCAATTGAATATTGAGAAAGCATTCCAGTCCAGGCCAAATCAAGTCCATAGACCCAGTATTAGCCCATATGTCTGATAACAATCTATAGAGTCCGCGTCAGACTCATGAAACACATACAATGATGCTGGATGCAGATAGATCACGGGCCAGTGGGTGGGAAGTCTTGTGGATCCAGTGGCAGTGTAAGCATTCAGCGCTGACAGGGGTCTCCATGTGGCTTCTCCGGGTCCAGAGCTCTCACTGCCATCAGTGAGGATCTATATCCATGAGCCTTGTCAATGGGGAGTCTCTTAGGGAGTGAGCCGAGAGAGAGAGAGAAAGAAAGAGAGAGAGAGAGAGAGAGAGAGAGAGAGACTGAGACTCCTACCCCCAAGGAGAAAATACTGGAGTTTCCAGAATCCTCAGAAAAAGGCCACACCCTCACAGAGGCCTCATTGGTTACATCCTGATCAACAGGACAGACTCCACCCCTTCACTCTCAATCCTCAAACTGACCCCAGATTATATAACTACCACAGAGGTCATGTGCAGAAACGCAATGCGTCATTTGATTTCTTAACTGCTTCCTCCAGGAGCATTGATTGTGGATCTAAGCAAACGGAAATCCTTGACAATTTCAATATCTTCTTCATTTGTCATGATGTTACCAAAATTATCAAAACTTTTGTTATCTTTACATGAAATTCAACCCATATTGAAGGCTGCAATCCTTTGTCTTCATCAACGGGTATTTCAAATCCTCCTCACTTTCGGCAAGCAATGTTACTGTATCTGAGTCAATATCTCAGATTTTTAATAAGTTTTCCTCTAATCATGATGCTGTATTCTTCAGATAATCTGGCTTCTCCAGTGATTTGCTCAGCATACAGATTGAATAAGCATGAAGAGAGGGTATAATGGTGATACACACCATTGCTGATTTTAAAATATGCAGTATTCCTTTGTTCTGTTCGTACAAATTGTGTTAGTCTGGGTTGACTAGAGAAACAAATTCAAAAACACTCATATGTGTATAAAAGAGTTTTAGACCCCAATAAAATGATTAAATTAAACAAATCTCCAAAAAAGTTTTATATCAAAGAGAAATTGTAAGTGTATATCCCAACCCTGTCCAGATCAAGTCCATAAATTTGATATTAGCCTACATGTCTGATACCAGTCTATAAACTCCTCTTCAGACTCACTCAACACATGCAATGATGCTGAATACAGGAAGATCACAGGACTGTAAATGGAAATTCTTGTGGATCTTGTGGTAGCAGAAACATTGTGGCAGTCATTTACTTTGGTGCTGATTTGATTGAGTGTAGGCATGGAGTCTAGCCGGTCATTCGGGAGATAGTCAATGAGACCTCTGTGTGGACATGACTTTCTCTGAGTATTCTAGGAAATCTCACAATATTTCCCCCATGGAGGTGAGAAACTATCAACTCAGTTCCTTGGAGATACTACTGACAAGACAAGATGGTAGCATGCTGATAGACCCTGAGTTCTAGGAAGTGGAGGAGCCAGAGGAGAAGCCACATGGGCTTATGCTGATGGAACCAGATCTCTGAATCTGGAAAAGCCACAGAGAGACCCTTGCCAGCGCTGAGATGCTTCTACTGCCAATGGATACTTCTGATGGACCTTGAATCTTAGAAAAGAGGAACCATGGGGAGACCCCTTCCAGCTGTAAAGTGATCAGACGTCCCACTTTTCAACATCTTTTCCCACATCCCATGGCATTTTTAAAAAGCCCCAATTTTTGGAAAGAATGCACGACAAGCTACAGAACGGCGGGAGAATGGGAAGGGAATATACCCCCTCTACCATTTCCTCTCCGCCCCATCCCCCACCCCAGGTCAGTGGTGTCCCACTTTACCAATGTTACAATCTGGCCACTTTATTCTATGGCCCCTGGATGGCCTGTGATAGTCCTGGTGTCATTGCACGTGCTTGAAAGGAGACTTTAGCAGCAGCTCTCCAGGAGCAGCTCTCCAGGAGCAAAGCTCTCCCACTAAGGCAATGATGCCAAAAAAAAAAAAGAAAGAAAAAGAAAAGAAAGGAGACTTTTTAGACTGGTATTGGACATATGGGCTAATATTGGACTTAGGACCTTGGACTGGACTAGGTTGGGATGCTTTCTCAATGTTCCATTCCTCTTGTATATAAATCTTTCCCTTATATCCATATGCATGTTTATGAATTTGTTTCTCTAGTCTACTCAAACTAACATACCAGCTGTTTATGGAAAATGAGATCCTTGTGTCAAAATAGTTATTGAAAATTCCTGAGACATCTAGTAAAAGTTACTTAAACATCAACTAATAGTATCTTGTGGTACTACATAAGGTTATATGATTATAATTGAAAACCTCTGTAATTAATTCCTGACACCAACCAATGAAAATGAAAGCTTCTGTGCACAATTACTCAATAGAAACTTGTTCCCACCCCTCACCCACCCTTTTTGAGACCTCGCCAAAGATTAATCAATCCAACAACCATATTAGGATTCTTTTGTTCCCTGGAATATAGCTGTTTTCAAATTTTCTATAATCACTTTATTGGGAGCTCATATAACTCATCACAATCCATACACCCATCCATGGTGTCAAGTACATTTGTACATTTGTTGCCACCATTTTCAAAGCATTTTCTCTCTTTTTGAGGCTTTGGTAGCAGCTCCTCATTTTACCCTCCTCTTTCCCTCACCATTCCTCTTTCATGAACCCATGATAATGATCAAGTTTTTTAAAAAAAACTAGAATACTTCACTATAAACAAGTACAGAATATAAGCTGATTTTATATCAGTACTGAGAACTTTTAAAACCAGATTTAAGTTTAAGCTTATTATTGTAGTAAATTTAATTTTCCTATTTCCAAATTAGAATATATATGGCATGTTAGCTCTAACAAAGAAAATCATCGATCTAAATTGCTTATAGAGAAAACCAAGAAACATAAAAGGGTCTCACTAAAACCAAAGCAACCCCAACCAAGAAATAGATTCTGTAAAGCTTTTTAATCCTCCAATTTCAAACAGTCCCCCAAGGGAAAATAACTCTACTATCATAGCAATTTGTTGGATAAAAATCAGAGTCATTATAATTAAGGGAAATTACATTATATATAAGAAAAATGTGTGGTGCTTTTAAAAATGTAAGGAAAAAATAATTTCTATGTTGGACAGTAAGCACATTAAATTATTTCCATTCAATAGGTCTTTGCTAGACATTAAAATATCTGTTCATGGGCTGAGCCCTGATGGCGCAGTGGTTGTGTGCAGGCCTGCAGTCCACAGGGTTGGTGGTTCAAATCCAGCAACAGCTCTCCAGGAGCAAGGCTGGGCTTCCTGCTTCCACCAGGGCAGTGAAGCCACACACGCACACACACACGCTCACACACACACACACACACACACACATCTGTTCATATAAGAAAAGTGATATGCACATAAAATCCACAAAACCAAACTAGTCAACATGTTCTTGTTCAATACAATCTTAGGAGAACTAACTGTGTAATTTCAAAATACAAGGGTGGACTGGTGCCCCCGGCATTTCCTCCTCTGTCCTTTCTTCGCCTGGATCCTTTTTCTTTCTTTCTGTGCTAATGTTCTTCTCTCTCTTAGAGGATTCTCTTCTGCTTTTTGTCTCCTTTTGACTCTTAGACTTTTCCCTACGGACACGAACTGTTTCCACCACTGTTTTCCTCCTTTGAGTGCTCGGATGTCTGTCTAAATCTACTTCTCACAACTTTCTTTCTTGTGCTTGGGCCCCTCCTCCTCAGGTCTCTCTCCATCTTCCTCAAGGTGCCTCTTTCTCTTCTGGTGGATTTGTTTACAGGGGATCGGTTTATGGTGGGTCTGTTTATGGTGGATCTGTTTAAGACTTGATGGGCAGAGGTGCTGCTTTCTGAGGAGAGGTGCTTGTAAACTCCGGATTCTCCACTGCCTGAGCCACAATGTCACTGTTGCTGACCGAGGCCCATGGGTACTGTTTTTTTTTTTTCTGAGGAATCGTCCTCGGTCAGTTGACAGTAGCCTGGAAAGTCTCATCTCAGTCTACTCTCATGAGCTGGCAGCCTCTGAGGGAACTGGTTTTCCAATGTTGGTGGAAGACTGTATGACCTTGGAGAAGTCTGCACAGCCTCAGATGGGAGTGTTTGATTAAACACTCTGTATCTGGGTCTGAAGTCAACCTCTTCTTTGTACCCAAAGGTTTCCAAATAGTCCTCTCTCATCTTTCGAAAACAAAGTCTTTGGCGCCAAGGTCTGGCTTTGTGCACTTTTATATAATCTTCAAGTTCGTCTTAGAAAGAGTCATATGTCGACCCCGAGGGGCGGGGTCAGGGCTCTTCAGAAGGGCCCCGTTGGAGCGTTGCCCACGTGCACTTCAAAAGAGAAAGCCCTCGACGTGTAGAGAGCCGGCATCTCGAGGAGCGGGGCCGTGGACTCGGAGCCCGTTACCATCCAGGATGTCACTGTGCTTTTCTCGGAGGCAGAATGGAAGATACTGAACTCTGAGCAGAGGAACTTGTACAGACATGTGATGCTGGAGGTGTGCAGGAATTTCTTCTCGTTGGGACAAGAATAACCCATATCCAAACCCTCTTCAACAGTCAAACTAGAAATTCTCAAGCAAGGATCCGAAGCTGTGCTGCTGCCCGCTGACTAGCTTCTGTTACAACCATCCTTTCCCCTCCACTAACACCTCTAAGCCAGGGACATTCACTTTGATATTTTCTGCCCTTAACATTTTGCTACCACTTGAAGTAACAGTTTCTATGACCAATGTGGAGAAGCACAGGTGGCCTAGTGGAAACACAACTACAGATTAGAAAGAGAAAGAAAACGGTTGACACACTGTGAAAACTGTAACCAGTGTCACTGAGCAACCTGTATACAAACTAAGCGAGAACTTTATCTGCTGTGGAAATTTTCACTTAAAAGACCCAAAATCTTCACACACACGTTCTAAAAAAGTTCAAGAGAGTGACTCTGTTATTGTGTTTGATTCGAATTACTGCACTGTAATGTGCTGTCCATATCACCTTTTTTTGCCCCCTTTGTAGCCAGTTACCATCCAGTTGAAATGCCATCATAAAGGAGGGAATGAGTGGAGACAGGACACAGAAGATTTCACTTATGGTAATCTCCACTCTACTCCTGCTCGATCCTGGAGAACTGAGATCAACTGTCTCCATTCGATGGCTAACTACATGTTCAAGTTCTGAAGACCCTAGGCACGACTTAGTGAACACGGATGGTTGTCTGTCTCTACAGTCAAGGCTAGTGCCAGTGAACGCAGGGAATTTTAATGACGACACGGGCCATTTGGACTCAGTCTCTAGGATATTATTTGCCACATCTCTACTGCCATTGAGTTGATTCTGTTTCCTACTAACTCCATGTAGGGAGTCTCTGAGGCTATACATTTTTATGGGAATAGAAAGCTTGATTGTTCTCTGGAGATGTCTCTTGTGGGTCTGAAACATCTACTTTGTGGTTGTCAGTCTAATGCTTCCCTGACAGCAATGTTGTAACTGTTACTGTAGCCACACAGGAACCATCTTAGAACTAGGCCAGCTTAAACTGTAGCTGAAACAGTTTTAGTAACTGGCCACCCCTGAATGTCTCGGCCCATATCTGTGGGTGTCAGAGCGCCAGAACCTTGTATTCCAAGAGATCGCCCCATATGTTGTGTCCCCAGGATGAATACAGATGTGAAGGCCAAATGCAAAAATTCTGTTTCCGTAACTGCTTGCTTGCATAGCTGCTGAGATAAGTTTGTCTATTCAGCCCAATAAAAACCTGAACCTATAAAACAAACAAACAAAAAAGAGCCATATGTCATCTTTGAATGCTTCATTAAGTTGACAACAAGGAATTCTCCTTATCAAGCTGAGTATTCGGTGGAGAAATGTGATCCTATTCGCTCATTAATGTCTGCAGGTTTTCTGCACAAACTCTCAAACAATAAGTGTGTGTGGAACCAGGGAATTAAAAATTATTATGTGGAAATTATAAAATTGATTTTTGTGTAATCATCCACTTTCATTCTTCTTCTCTGGCAGGGGACAGCTTCTATAGCTACTATCTCCTCCCCACTCCCCCACCCCCCCGCCCACGCCACCAGCTGGGAGAGAGGCTGGGGTGGAGGTGGCAGAGACAAGAGCAACCCCTGCCACTGCAAGCAGATGGGGTAAAAAGCTAATTTGTTGTTGCTGCTGTCATGCCTTACACTGACCGATGTCTCCCTTCACCCACTTTTCTGTTGTCTGACCCCCAGGGAGGGAGTTATATGTAAATCATTGTGATCAGTTCCCCCATTCTCCCCTCACCTTCCCCTTCCCTTCCTGGTATCACTGCTCTCATTATAGGTCCTGAGGGGGTTATCTGTCCTGGATTCCCTGTGTTTCCAGCTCCTAACTGTATCCTTCTACATGCTCTGGTCTAGCCAGATTTGTAAGGTAGAACCAGGGTCATGATAATAGCAGGGGAGGGAGCATTAAAAAGCTAGAGGACTGCTATGTGTTTCAATGGTGCTATACTGCACCCTGACCGGCTCATCTCTTCCTTGTGACCTTCTGTAAGGAGATGTCCAATTGTCTACAGATGGACTTTGGGTCTCCACTCTCCACTTCTCCTTATTCACATTGATAAGATTTTTTTGTTTCTAGACCTTTCAGACCTGAGACCGGACCCTATTGACACCTTGTGATCATATAGGCTGGTATGCTTCTTTCATGTGGGCCTTGTTGTTTCTGAGCTAGATGGTCTTCAAGCCTGTAAGACCCCAGACACTGTATCTTTTGATAGCCAGGCACCATCACCTTTCTTCACCACATTTGCTTATGCACACATTTTGTTTTCAGCGATCATGTCAGGAAGGTGAGCATTACAGGATGCTAGGTTATTAGAACAAAGTGTTCTTGTGTTGAAGGAGGACTTGAGTAGAGGCCCAATGTTCAACTACTATTTTAATACTTAACCTATAAACATATGTACATATATTTATTTCCCTATGGTTATGTATACAGTTACATATATACATGCCTGTATTTAGACCTCTATAAATGCCTTTTACTCTATTTTTTCCTTGATTTCCTTTTACTTTCCTCTTGTCCCACTATCATGTTCAGACTTCAATCAGGTTTCAGTATTCCACTCAGTTACATTGCCCGTGACCAAGTCCTACCAGTATCCTACACCTTCCTCACCATCTATTTTAGGACACTTTCTGTGCCCTTGTCCCTGGGTTTCTTAACACCTAGTTCCTACATCCTCTCTCCTTCTCTCCTAGGTCTCTCTGGAACCATCAGTCCTATTGTTTTTTCCTAGATTGTTTTTCCTGCCTTTCTTATCTTAGAGATAACACATGCAGAGACAATAATAAGCACAAAAACAAGACAGAGCAAAACAGCAAAAAGAAAAGCCTATAAATCGTTCAAGCTTTGTTTGTTGACCTGTGGGTGTGTTTTCTGATTGAGTCTGATGGGTGCCATGCCCTGACCCCAAAGTCTATTTTTGGTATTCCCCAGGGATTTCGTTGCTTTTCCTGGTGTGGTGGAGTCAGATCAGGCACAATTTCCACACTGTGCCAACAGTGTTGTCCCTCAAAATGTTATAGGACGTGTCTCATAGTGGGGCGGGCTCTATGTTCCTGTCTGTTCACTGCCTGTTCTGAGCAGGAAAATCATCCTTGGGGCTTGGTATAGCTGTTTTCTGTTTTGTCACAGGGTATAGTTTTTTTTTTTTTTAAAGAAGTCCTTTACTTAGTCACCCATTCTTATGTAGACTGGTATGATCCTTCATTCAAATGAACCCTTTTCTTTCTGAATAAAGTTTCTTAATTTCATTTGAAGGACTATGTGGGTTGCTTTGTTGTTTTTTATTTTGCTAAAACAAATGCTTCTAAAGTTGAAGCATCATATTCAAATATTGCAACCATTCAACTGCCTTTAAAATAAACCTTGGGATCTGATCATTGTATGTATTAAGATTTTTTTTCTGCCATTTGTGAAGGTGCCTCTCTTTAGCCACTATATCCCCCTACTTCTAATTAGTTGAAAGCATGTATCATGTATGCATTATCTATCATGAACAGTACTCTTTTCTTCCCTCCCAGCTAATACCACCCTAGGAGTTCTCTTTCACAGTAACACCCCAAACCAATAAAAAAACAATTATAAAAATAAGCCTGTTGCCATGGAGTTCATTGTGACTCATAGCAAGCCGGTAAGTCAGAGCAGCAGCAGCGACAGTGGTTTTCAAGGACATAGATTGCTCTGAAGCAGACTGCCACGTCTTTCTCCTAAGAAGTGGGTGCTTGGTGGAGGTTAGTTATCAAAGCTTTCCTTCTGGCTAGCACTTTAACCTCTGTGCCATTATGGCTACTCTCTTATTTTAAACCAAAACAAACCCCTCCTCCCCAAAAAAGAACCCAAACTCACTCTCATTGGGTCAACTCCAACTATAGGAAAGGCTAGAACTGCCCCCGTGGGTGCCCTAGACTGCAGCTCTTCACAAGAGGAGGAGAGAGTCTTGTCTTTCTCCCACAGAGCCCCTGGAGTTTTCACACTGCTGATCTTACCAATGGCAGCCCAAGGGGCAAACAACTGGCCACCAGGGCCCCTCCCATCTAGTAACACTCTAGAAGCCCCCTTTCACCCTAAGAGCTAAACAAGAGCAGCAAACCTGTTGCCATGGAGTCCACTGCCATTTATAGCAAAGCTGTAAGCCAGGGTAGAACTGCCTTATGATAATTTCAAGGGTATAATTCTTTTCAGAGTCAGACCACCACCTCGTTCAATCTATGGCCAAACTACCAATCCAGGTCCACGAATTCAAATGAGATATTTTAAAATGTTAAAGATGTATATGATAATATTCTACTATGCCTGTATGAGAAAAACAAATACATAAGATTGTTTACTAGATCATTCCCAGAGGGGAGGGTCAGCTCCAGGTTTGAAGAGTTTCTAAGAGCCATGATTTCTGGATTTCCACATCTCCACGCACCCGTAGGCCTGTTTTTATTATTATTATTATTATTATTATTATTATTTTGAGTTTTTCTAGCTTTTGTTCTAGCTTTTCTCCTCCTTCTGTTCAGAGATTTCGATTGTGTCCCTAGTGAGAATGATAGTCATACTCCATTCTGGTTTAAATATGAATACAAATTGGGTAGTTCTAAAATTCTGAAAATTACTCAGGCTTCCACAAAGTTGAAAGGTCTTTTAAGATTCAACATAAATAAAGGTATTTCTATGTTTTAGGATACATACAAGCTATTTATATCATTTCTATATAAATTATATAATTTATATATGTGTGTAAATATCTATATAAATTATATATATATATAATATATATTATATAAGGCCTTGGAACCCACCCAGGAGCTCAAGATGCACCTGTCTTTCTCTCTCTCTCTCTCTCTCTCTCTCTGCTGTCCCTTCCCTTCCCAAAAGTCTTCCACTACCTCCACTAAAGCATATTTTTGCTTTTCCTCCCTTACTGAGCATCCTTCCATCTGAGCAGCCCCATCTCAACCTGTCACTTTTTAAAAAAATCATTGTATTGGGGGGCTCTTACCGCTATTATAACGTTCAGTACATCATCTGTATCAAGCACATTGCACACATGTTGCCACGTACATTTCCAAACATTTTCCACTTGAGCCCTTGGTATAAGCTCCTCTTAAAAAAACAAAAAAGCTCTCCTTCCCCCCCCCCTTTTTTTAAAATGAATCATTTTATTGGGTATCCATACACCTCCCCTCACGATCCAGACATACATCAATTGTATGTAGACCTCATTTGCTCACTTGTTGCCATCATCACTCTCAAAATATCCTCCCTCCACTTAGGCCCCCAGTTCCACCTCCCCCTATTTCCCTTCCTCCCTCCGTCCCATGAATCTTTAATAATTTAAAAATTGCTCTTTCATATCATACACTGTCCAATGTGTCCCTTCACTCACTTCCCTGTTGGCCATGCCCCAGAGAGGAGGTTATATGTAGATCCCTGAAATGAGTTCCCCCTTTCTACTCCACCATCCCTCCACCTTCCCAGTATTACCACGCTCAACCTGTCACTTTCAATGGAGATTTATAGAGAATAAGATGCAAGGTAGTATGTAATTCCTTTAAGTATTTATTAAGAAGATCAAGATTTAAAGGAATTACAAACTACTCTGTATGTTTCCTCCCCCACAATCCCACGAGAGCCTATAAGAATTTTGTTTGGGGGCATCACTGCTTCTGGTGGTCGTGGGCGCTACCCAGTGCTGCTCCTGAGAGCCGCCGTTGGATTTGAACCGCCAAGCCCGCGGGCCGCAGTCCTGCACTCAGCCACTTACGCCACCGGGGCTCAGCCCGAGCCTATCAGAATTTTAATCTCAATTTCTCTCTTCTAAAATTTTACTTTTACTAAACTAATATCCTTGATAAATGGAACTTATCTCATTAGTTGAACTATATAATTTGACTGTGTTGGAGCTATAAAAACAGCAATCTCATCTGCTTAAACCTAGAACTGCATGACACCATAGATTTTATGTCAACTTGAATTTGTATGAGAGTCATTCAGGTCACAGTTCAATAGTGCCTCCTGAGAAATGTGACCTTTTAATTAGAGACATGCTGGTGACCCCTCTTCTCTTTGCCCCTTCACCTTCCTGCTTGCTAGGACTCTGTGCCCATCGATCTTCTCAACCCTAGGAATTATAGGCATCCTGCCATGTCTCCATGAATCCTCCATGACCTTGAATCCACATGACTCTGTACCCACCAGCCTTAGCTCTTCCTGCAGCCATGTGAATGAGAAGAGGCCTCCAGCTAGCATAAGACCCAAGGACTTAAGTTGGGCTGAGTTGGGACACCATCTTGATCTAAGATTACTTTTTTTGTGTGTGTATGTGTGGGGGGGGGGCATCACTGCCCCCTGGTGGAAGTAGGAGGGCCAGCCTTGCTCCTGGAGAGCTGCTGCTGGAGTTGAACCGCCAACCCTGTTGGTGGCAGTCCCGCACACAACCACTCCGCCACCGAGACTCAGCCCAAGATTACGTCTTGATATAAAGTTTTTTTCTTATACATTTTTGAATGTTCCTGGTTTTGTTTCTCTAGACAACCCAACCTCACATGCCACTTTTATACCATCACTTGGTGTGTTGTTTACTTGTGAGATGTTTTCAACTCACCTAGCATATGTGTTTCTATGACATTTCTTGACAAGCACAGGTGGTAGAAAGCATTTTGAACCTACCAATTGGACAAAATCCTGGACAATCTGCTCCTCAGAAGTTTACAGTCTAAGAAACCCTGTGAGGTAGTTCTACTCTGTCCAATGGTGGTGGTGGTGGGGAGGTCATTCTGAGATACTACTGACCCCTCCAGGGAGAATAAACTCGACAACCTACAACATAAAACTTTCTACTCTGTTATGATGCTTTCAATAATATCTTCACAATGCTATTAAGTATCTATGTAAAAGATCACTGTAGTTGGAGTAGACTTGACAGCAATCAATATGGTTATGTATAAGTTACCAATAATGCCAAGTTATAATAGATAAATTCTGAACTTAAATATAAGACTATATATACTATCTAATTTTTGAGGTTTGTTGTTTTTTTCCAGCAAGTGTTCAGTGTCTTATATAAACTGTTAGTAATGCATATTATGCTTGACTATGACTTCGTGGCAGTAAATTCAATTTTGACCATGTAGTACAGAAAGGGAAAATTCATGGTTCCAGCAGACATCATTCCACTTTTGCATACCATGTATCTGAGCTCAAACACTACTTTCTATTTTCGGTGCTATTTATGGAAGCTATGTGACTTGAGGAAAAGTGCTTAATTTCTTACCACTTGTCTGCTAAATGATAAATAATAATAGGACTGTTGATAGGTTTGAATGAAATAATGCACATAAGAACTTTAGTACTGTGCCTGGCACAAGGTAAGCCTTCAATAAATGCTTTACGCTAGTACTAAGTGTTGTGCATTACATGTGGTTGTTTTAGTTGCCCCCAGTTGATTCGGATTCATGGTGATCTCAGGTGTGTAGAAGAGACCTACTCCATAAGGTCATCCAGATTGCCAATTGCCAAGACTGTCTTTCAAGGCCTCTCTGGATGGGCTCTGAGGCTTCACTGTACATAATGTTAGCTAGTTGAGCACAAACCCAGGGACTGTATGGTCCCATTTTCATTGACTCAGTTCTGACTTATAATAAACCAATAGGACAGACTAGAACTGCTTTCACAATAGATAGCCAAGATTATACATGCTTATAGGGGCAGATTGCCTTACCATTGTCCTGCAGAGCAGCGGGGAGGTTGGAACCATTGACCTTGGGTTCGCAGTCGGTTGTTTAATTCACTATACCACAAGAACTTCCTATGGACTTTGTAGTAGGCTGAAACCTCCACATGTGCTATAAACTGCAGTTTGAGCAGAAGCTGCACCCCCTCAGGGATTCAGATTGTAATGGCATGTCCGTTGGAATGGCTGGAGGTCATATGCAAAAAGGAAGACAGGAGCCTCGAGAACTCTTTTCTTTACCCCCCCCCCCCAATTTGTTTAAAATGAACTTGTGGATCTCTAAAGAATTCAAGTCCACTTTAGTTTAATTTTCCTCCTGTTATAGTCACTCAGTCTAATGTTTAGATATGAGGAGTGTGGAATTTGGAGGGTAATCAAAACAGCTTGGTACAGAAATTATGAAAGATAAGAAGCCCAATAGATTGGAATTGAGAACTCAGAAACACAACCAAGTATCTGTAGACACTGGATAAAAGACTAAATCACATTAAATGGGAGAGAAACCTTTCAATCAATGATACTGAAACATTGGACCTCTACTTGCAAATGAATTAAACAAGACCTATATCTCACAACATGTATAAGAACAAACTCAAGGTGGATCAAAGATCTAAATATAAACCCTTGAACAATAAAGACCATAAAAATATGGACAAACTTAAGAATGCTAATACAAGTCATGAATATACTATCAAACAAGAAAAATAATCACATTATAGAAGACAAAGTAAAGGTCTGGTACTTTCTAAAATCATGATTTTTATGCATATCACAAGACTTCATTAAAAGAACTAAAAAAGAGAGCTCATAGATTGGGAAAAAATATTTAAATTAGATTTCACATAGATTGGGGGGGAGAAATACATCATTTAAAGGGATAATTTCAAAGATCTATAAAAGTATAGGCAATCTTGGGGGCCTAAATAATAAGTTTTAATCTCTGGGAGGGAGAGGTCTTTTATTTTGGTTTTTGTTTGTTTGTTTGTTTTAAATAGGGTTTGTCTTACAAATCCAGGGTTCCATTCCTTTCCAAATAAAGTTATTAATTAGATTTTCAACTTCTTTAGAGAATTATACTGTGATTTGGATCAGAATAGCATTAAATTTGGAAAGTGTTTTGATAATACTGACATTTTCCCTATATTTAACCTATGTATCCAAAAGCATGTGTTATTATTCAATTTACACAAGTCTATTTTGGTTTTGTTTAGAAGAGTTTTGTAGTTTTCCTTGGATAAGGCTTTTGTTTCTCTACTAAGATTGATCTCCAGGTATTTTAATCTTTAGGGAAGCTATTATAAAGGGTATTGTTCTTTTAATTTCCTTTTGGGTGCCATCTTCTTCAGTATATAAGAATTCAACTGATTGAACTTATAGCCTGCTACACTGACACATTTTTCTTTCTTTTTTTTTTGTTTTTGTTTTTTTGGGGAGCATCACTGCCCTCAGGTGGTGGGAGTAGGAGGTCCAGCCTTTGCTCTGTGGAGCTGGAATCGAACCTCCATCCCAGTGGGCCGCAGTCCTGCGCACAACCACTATGCCACCGGGGCTCAGCCCACTGACACATTTTTCAATTAGTTCCAGTAATTTTGAATGGAGTCTTTGGGATTTTCTATACACTAGATTATATCATCTGTAAATAAGGAAATCTTTGTTTCTTCTATGCCAATGTGGATGGCTACAGTATCATTTTGGTGTCTCTGGCTAAGCCTTCTAAGATTGTGTAAAATAAGAGTCTTGATAAAGGGCAACCCCATCTGGTTCCTGTTCAAAATGAAAATGTTTTTAATTTCTCTCCAAGAAGTAAGATGTTGGCTATTGTTTTTGCACATGTGATCTCTATCATGTCGAGGTATTTCCTTCCTATTCTTTTTGTTTCCCGAGTATGTTTTTCTGATCAGTAAAGGCATTTATCAAACGCCTTTTCTGTCTTGGTTGACCTAATCATATGATTGTTGTCTTTCCAGTGGAAAAACCTGTGTGCTTGAACGACTTACCTTGCAGGTAGCAGTCCAATGTCGTGCGCACTCTGCCCCCAGGGATCCTTTGCTGGTTGCTGTCTCTTATTTTGTTTTTGAGATGGTTTATGTTGTTTTTCTAATATCAAATCATCCTTGAAAAACTTCCCTCCTTTCCTAGGGGAAGAGAGTTAAGAAAGACAAATATAGTTTAAGAAAAAGAAGTTAAAGGCTGAGCCCCAGTGGCATAAGTGGTTGAGTGCCGGGTTGCGGCCTGCGGGCTTGGTGGTTCAAATCCAGTGATGGCTCTCAGGAGCAGCACTGGGTAGCTCCCACGACCACCAGAGGGCAGTGATGCCCAAAAAACAAAACAAAAAACAAGAAAAAGAAAAGTTAGAAATGAGGTTAATAAGACCTAATATACTTGATTGAGACCATCTCTAACTTGAATTAAAAATAATTATCAGATAACTTACAGAGCCAAGCAGAAATCATGATAGAAATTAAGGCATACTTAAATTGAGCAGTAATGAAAATATAAACTATTAAAACTTGTGGATAAATCTGAAGCAACACACAAGGTGGGGGATATACAGCTCTCAGGTCACAGACGTAAGCAAAGTAACTGCCGTAGTGTCAATGCTGACTTACAGGGATACACCAGAGTAGAACTGTCCCGTGAGTTCTCAGACTGTAACTGTGTAAGGGCGTAGGGAGCCCAATCTTTCTCCTTTGGAGCACCGAGTGGTTTCAAAGTGCTAACCTTGTAGTTAGCAGCCCAGCACATAAACATTATGCCACCAAGTTTCCTTCAGAGGCTATGAGGCTCATGAAATCATTGATACCAGCCAATCACACATATCTCACCAAAGAAAAGCAATTCGAACGATCACACTGCTGCTGTTTTTATTAAGTCTCGTGGAGTCAGTTCAGATTCATGGTGACCTTATACAAGACAGAACGAACATTGCCTGGCCCTGGGCAATCCTCAATTGTTCTTATGTTTGAGTCCATTCATGCAGCCGCTATGTCCGTTCACCTTGTTGAAGGTTGTGCTCGTCCGGGTAGACTAGAGAAACAAATGCATGAACGTGCATATGTGTATAAGAAAGAGGTTTATAAATAAGAGCTATTGAACATTGAGAAAACATTCCAGCCCATTCAGTCCAATATTAGCCATACTAATCCATAAGGCCTCTTCAGGCTTTCGAAGCACATGCAATGACACCAGAACAGTCACAGGCCAGTGGGTGCAGAGGCTTGTGTATCCTGTGGCAGTAGAAGCATCTCAGCACTGGCCGGGGTCTCCCTGTCACCCTCCAGTTTCTAGAGCTCAGGGTCTATCAGCATGTTGTCATATGTCTTGTCAGCTGGAATTTCTCCCAGGGACACAATGGCTCTGCCACCAAGAAGAAATTACCACATTTCCCAGAATTCTCAGGAGAAAGCCATACCCACACAGAGATCTCCAGATTGACAGGCTAGACTCCACTCCTACACTCTTAATTCTCAAACTCACACCAGATTAGATGACTGCCACAAATGTCTGCCTCCCTCTTTTTTGCTGCCCCATTCACATTGCCAAGTCTGATGTCCTTCTGCAGGGACTGCTCTCTGTCCAAAGTATGTAAGATGAAGTCTCCATCCTTGCCTCTACAGAGTATTCTAGGCCTTTTTCTTCCAAGATAGATTTCTTTCTTTTTTGGGCAGTCAATGGTACTTTCAACGCTCTTTGTCAGCACTGTCATTCCAATGCATCCTTCATTGGCATTCCTTGTTCAACGTTCAGCTTTCACACATATCAGACAATGGGAAATACCACGACTTGGGTAAGGCCCATCTTCATCCTCAGAGTAACGACCTTGGTTTTCAACACTGTTGAGAGGACTCGTGCAGCAGACTTACCCCAGGTAATGCGTTTTCTCATCTTTTGACGACTGCCTCCGTGAGCATTGATTGTGAACGCAAGTCAGAGTTCTTGACAACCTCAATCTCTTCTCCATTTACATGCTGTCACCTGCTTTCTTCTTAACATTGAATTGTAATCCATACTGAAGGCTACGGTCCTTGATCTTCATCAGCAAGCGTTTCAATTCCTCCTAAGTAATTATGTATCAAGAAAACATCCCAGCCCAGTCCCACTCAAGTCCTTAAGCCCAATACTAATCCATGAGTCCCTCTTCAGAGGTACTCAGCCACATACAATGATGCAGAATGCTGGACGATCACAGGGGCTGGCATGTGCAAAGTCCAGTGAATCCCAGGTCAATGGAAAGCATGATAGTGTTCCAGCAGCTCTCAGGATGATCAGCAAGCAGGAAGGTGCAGAGAGAGAGAGAGAGAGAGAGAGAGAGAGAGAGAGAGAGAGGATCCCTGGACCTTCCTTATGAGAAAGCCACACCTACAAGAAGGTGTCATCAGACTGTGACCCCCAGGTTGAATATCATCCCTACACTTTTATATATCTTCAAGACGAAATGAAATTATGTAATGATCACATGAATGTTGGGAAAATATAATGAAAACATCCATTCCCATCCCAGAAAACATCATAAAAGTACAAGAGAAAGAAAAGTTCAATCATGTGTAGGAAAACATTGCCCTGTTCCCCCTGGGAGGGTCACTTGGGTGCAAAGACTGATTAAATCTGAATGCGTCACTGTTTGAATGTGCCAGGAACTTGGTGCGTATGCTGTGTGAGAAGGAGATTCCTTGTTGCAATCAGCAGGAAGCCTCCCTTAGGTCAGAATGTGTTGACGTGCAAGAATATTTTGAGAATCTGAGAACATCTTGAGCCTGAAGTTGTGGCTCCCATGGATAACTCCCACATTTGAAACTTTGTCAACTTTTTTCTTTGGCGTGTTAATTGCTGGTGTGTGGAGATGCTGGGAAGGTCCTCTCTTCCTTGAGTACCTCTCTCTTTCCTTGGACTGACTCTTGTGTCTTGATTCAGTGCATCTCAGGTAGCTCCCATGAAGCCAGAGGTGATACAACACTAACCATCTTATAGACATTGCAAAGACATACCCTTTACGTAAGCATAAAATTTAATGAATACAATCCATGACACATTCATGTTTTCTAGGTAATTGAATATCTTTTTTGGTCATTCAGGCACCTGAGGTTTGATAATACCTTTCGGGGAGCAAGAACATAGATTGCCTCATTTTAAAGTTATACCAGTCAGATTTAATGCACATCTTAGATTTACATTAGAGATAGAGAGAGGTGCAAATTGCAATTTGCAACCTTACAATTGCAAATGACCTAAAGTGAATTCTGGAAAAATGGGGAAAGAGAAGAAACACATAAGTAGGGAGAAATAAAATGCCTTAATTCAATCTGCTTTTGTCATTAAACTATATTTATAACACATAATAAAATGCTATGCAAAATATATGAAGACCCTAACAAATAATGTTATCATGACCAATAAATGCCCAAGCCTTTTCTTTCTCCTGTTTATTTGGCTTGTTTTATGCCTCTCATTTCCCATTTTAAGACAAAATTGCCCTTTTTCCATAAATAAAATACATGTTATAATCTCTAGCTTAAGTTACTGTGATGAAATTGAATTGCTTGGTATGACTCCTCTACACATAGTCTTCGTAATTCCTATCCAGTCACTACATGGACGCATTCAAATAAGGAATAGAATACCTGTTTTACTAGTGATGAAAGTGAGCCATTGCAGAAGTATAAAGACAGAGAATCTTACAATCATCAAGAAAGAAGAATCAGATGAATGTGGGGATGGAGGAGGGGTGGGGTGGGGCAGCATGGAGTGCTATAGACAATTGCACATCTCCTCACAGAGGGGTCACAGGAAAGAGATGAGCCAGTCGGGTGCAGTAGAGGACCCATGAAACATACAACTTTCCTCTAGTTCTTTGGTGCTTCCTGCCCCCCACTATCACGACCTCAATTCTACTTTACAAATTGGATTAGACCAGAGGATGTACACTGCTACAGGTAAGAGCCAGCAACACAGGGAATCCATCGTAGATGCCCTCCCCCCCACCCCCCCAGGGTCAACAATGAGAGTAGAGATACCAGGAGGATTAGGGGAGGGTGGGGGGAGAAAGGGGGAATTGATCACAGGATCAAACTAGAACCCCCTCTCAGGGAGACAAATAACAAAAAAATGGGTGAGGAGTGATGGAGGATGATATAAGATATGGAAAAAATAACCTATAACTTTTCAAGGATTCATGAGGAGGGGGAGTGGGTAGCAGGGAGGAAGAAAGGAGGAACTGATATCAGGCTCAAGTGGGAAGATAATGCTTTGAAAATGATGATGCTGGCATATGTGCCAATGTGCTTGACACATTGGATGAATGTATGAATTGGGATAAGAGATGTAAGAACCCCCAATAAAAGCATTAAAAAAAAGAATTAATGAATGAATGAAAGGAAGAAGAATCATCAGTGGAGTGTGAGGACCCTGCTTAAAGTGGTGGAAGCGGCAGAAGCTCCAGAGGCCACAGCACAGAGACCTTGAGACAAAGCAGTGGGCTTTCCAGCCCATGAAACAAATATGGCTGAGTGCAACGAGGGCTACCCTTTCGGCATCTCTCAATACTAAAGGAACTTTGTAACACTTTCCAAGATGCCAAGAGAAAATGTCTGAGGACCAGAAAGACATTGAGGAGAAGTGCAGAAGATCAAAGGACTATATAAATGTTTTCTGACCCCAACTTAATTTTTTTCGTGTCCATTGCTCTGGAGTAGTGAACCAATCGGCAAAGTAGAGTATATAAGAGGGATAGTTGGTGTCAAAAAAAAGGGGGGAGAGGGGGTAAGA
Source organism: Nesogale talazaci (assembly GCA_004026705.1). Taxonomy (NCBI): domain Eukaryota; kingdom Metazoa; phylum Chordata; class Mammalia; order Afrosoricida; family Tenrecidae; genus Nesogale; species Nesogale talazaci. Next base: position 96,080 of record PVJH01005872.1, read on the forward strand.
GTGAGGGTAGCAGAAGTTAGAAGGTGGAGACCTATCTGACCTCTGCCTAGTGACAACCAGTCCTGTGTAGAAGCTGAGCTGAGTTCTCCTTCAGATGTATAGGATTCTCTTTCAGACTTCTGTAGCATACATGGAGCTCCATGCTATTTTCTCAATTACAAAGGAAGATTTCGCTTTACGATTTTACTTTCAAACTTTATACCGTTTGTGGGATTAGACCAGCCCTCTACAGCTAATCGTGGGTTCCGTAGATTCAATTGTACAGTTGAGATATATAAATATTATAGTAAAGTCAGAGAGAAATGTGAGAGAAAGCATAGCATAACAAAGTCAGCCATATTTCATAGTAGTATGCTCACCTCCTGCATGGCCATGATCTCAAAAGCAGGTCTGTACACAGCTTGGGCAGAGAGGGCAGGATAGAGGGTGGGTAAGAGAGACCAATTTATTGCTAACCAAGGCTTATATATCTTTGGGGGTGTGCATGCCTCCTAATTACAGGTAAAGACATACATCATAAGAAGGGGTTGTACAATAGGCAATACAGCAATAGGAGGGGGATATACAATAGGCATAAGTGTAATAGGAAGGGGATGAGCTAAGGGTGTACACAATAGGAAGGGGAGGGGATAGGGTATACATGTGACAAGAAGGGCCGACCCTAGACTAATGATGACGGCCTAACCTTGGTCACCCTTGAGTGGGCTGACCTCCCTGGGCTCTCCTTCAGGGAAATGATCCATTACTATCCTTATCAGAAAAGAGTGGGCCCTACTTAGGGTGGGACAGACTACACAATTTGATTGCTCTAGAAGACTGATAGTCCTTTGGGTGAATAACCTCTGACCTACTTTCATTGACCTCCAAGTGTATAATCATTTACCAGGTGCAGTAAGCAGGTAAGTTTGACATATTTTGGGAGGAGGCAACATGGGAGAAATCTTTCTGTTTCCCACAACAGTTCAAGTGAGAATTTCTTTTTGTTTGTTTGTTTTGGGGGCGTCACTGCCCTCTGGTGGTGGGAGTAGGAGGCCCAGCCTTTGCTCCTGTGGAGCCGCTGCTGGAATTGAACCTCTATCTCAGTGGGCCGCACTCCCGCGCACAACCACTATGCCACCGGGGCTCAGCCCAAGTGAGAATTTCTTAATAAAGTTCTTTTACTCAAATCTCTGTAACTCCCACTACAGGATGCTTGGGCCTGGTCTGGACCAGACAGTCCCTTGCACCAGTCTCCCAAGAAGACAAATAACTTACTGAACTTTGTTACCCCTGCCTCCAGCATTTCACAGAGCTTACCTCCCCGGGCAGAATACAGCCCCCCTCTCCCTAGCATTCTGGGAAGTAAGTTTGTAAAAAGCAAGATGATTTACTCACAGGTCATCTTCAGACCCGAAACTTGCAACTGCAACAAAAGAAACCTCTCTTCCCTTTATCAGCCCACATGCCTTTAGCTCATACCTTTTATATATCCCACTGCCCCAATACCAGGCACAATTTTCCTAACCTAACTCACTGGGTTGCAAAACTCACCTAGAGTTTTCCCTTGCCTTCAAAAAGCCTTTCTGTTCTTTTCTTTCCTGACTGTCCCGGCCTGCGGGTCCGTAATTCTCAAGTCCTGGAAGGAGGAGCGGGAATTTGAGAGACAGGAGACGCGAGAAATGGAGACAAGACAGGATTCTGATCAAGTCTCGTTTATTTAAAGAAAAGGCTCAAGTTATATAGGGTGTAGTGGGGGGAGGATTATACAGGTTAAAGAAACCTTTGTTAATCTTCCACTGCCGACGAGTCAGTGTCAGTCTCCTCTGCAGGGTCTTAGATAAACCTAAAAGTCCTTGGTATTTACTTACGGCCAGTTCGGAATGCAAACACCACCTAATCAGAACAAATTGCGCCTGTGGCAGCAGAGGGAAAATTTACAGAGCTCAGGCAATAAAGATTGAGACAATGGCCAGGCCTTAATGGCTCCAGACAGGCAAAGTTATAGCCGGGCCTGTTGGCCCCGGGCACCTGACCACACTCTGTCTCCTTTCTGCGCCTCTGTCTTCAACTCTCACAGGATTGAGCAGAATTACAGATAGGGGGTGTGTGTGCCACTCATAAATGGGATTGGCCAGTTTTGGTTACCAGCCCCTGGTTGTAAGGATAAGTTGTCTTTGATGCCTCGCCTGAGAGAGAAACCTGGAGGGCCTTGGAAGAGCGCATGAGATCTTTGTCTGAAGTGGCGGAGGCCACTGAGGCCCAATGTGGCACAGACAGGGACAAGGAGACCCAGAGGACAGCACTGAGATCATGGGGGGCCCTCTCCTTAGCTGGCTTAAGACTATGAAACTGTGGGAACAGAGCTACACATGAGCCGGCTTCCTGACCCGTGGAGGCAAAGGCCACGGGACCACGTGCCCGAGAAAATAAGAACTGGAGAGGAACTTGGCTGAGAACCAGAAAGAAACTTGGTTGTTGGCTGAGGAAACCCGTGCCTCTCTCCTTACTGTTTGCTGATCTTGACTTATGGTAGCTTCCCTACTAAACCCTCTGAAGAATGAGTATGCCACATTGAGTTCTATGTGGCAATCGCAGTGAATGATCGAACCCAGCAGGGTTGTAGAGTGGTGCTGGAGCAAGGGTTGGTGGCAGAAAAGGTAAACATGGATGGATCTCAGTGGCTTGTCTGACCGAAACCAGAGCACGTCCAATATGTCCACCTCCACTGCTGTTCATCTCACAAGGAATAAACCTTTGCTAGAACAAATTCACTTCTGCTAATTCCAAGGGATACCAGGACTATTTTAGTTGTCTATGGACTTATTTATCATTAAGGCAATCAAATAAATTCATGGAGGGAACATAATCTAATTTAGGAATGTCACCTGGGTGTAGTAATTGCTTCCTTTTAATAATGATTAGAGCAGGGTCTCTAGAGAAACAAAACCAGGGCACTAATATTTTATATACATTTATATAGATATAAAGCTATCTAACGTAAGAAATAAACAGTTAGTCTATAAAGCAGTATGAAAGGCTCAGTGTAACTCACTTGCGTGAGACAGCTAATACACTGGCAGTCCTTGGAGTCTTGAGGACCGCCAGGTAGTCCTCTGCAGAGCAATTCAGGCTATCCAGTCACAGGCTGCAAACAGCAAAGCAGGTCACCAACAGTCAGCCAGAAGACAGGGCTCAATAGTCCCCCACGAAAAAGATGTATATTCCAGTAGCATGGCAAAGCAGGCCTTAAAGGAACCTCAATTTACAGCGATACAATCCATGCAGTAGGTGTCCCACAGATAGTGTAGCTTGCAAATCGAGGCACAGGACAAGCAAGGCAGCCGGCTGCACACTGGTCTGAAGATCCAAGAGAGAGAAGGTGAGGTTCACAGAGCCATTTATGTCTTCACCCTTCAATTAATCTCACATGTGTTCATGGTGGCGCAAGAAACCTACCTATCTTCAAAGTCCCAGCCAGTGCAATGAATTCACCTTCTGGGCTGAAGTAAATTCAGGGAGAGGTTCAGTCTTGAAAACAATGGTGGAAATAGAGCGTATCCTCTCTTGTATTGAGAATTAGTTGGTTGGAGTAGATTTAAATACAACCAACGAAAAACTTAAATTTTAATTAGCAAGGGGACTAGATCTCAAACCAGTGTTCTAGTATGAAGAAACTCAGGCTCATTTAACAAGGATATTTTTAAAAGTGAAATTAATGTATACCTTAGAAGGGTTTCTCATGCATAGGCTGCTCAGTATAAGCTTGTCTTGAAGGACTTTTGATTTTCTTTCTCACACTTTGTGTTGGACATTCTTATGTCTGAAAGCTTAGAAAGCTACTATGTAGGAGTCTAATTTGTTGTAACTTTGTGGGCCTCCTATTTCTTGTTTCTTTATAGTTCTAACCAGTTATTTTATTTTCAGGGCAGAGGAGCCATTTTTTGCCTGAATATTGTATAGACTAAGGAACATGTGTGTGTGTGCGCGCACACACACACACACACACCTCCATGAGCACTACCCTCCATTTGCTTTTGGCTCTTTTTTGGGGGGAGACGCATCACTGCCCTCTGGTGGGAGTAGGAGGCCCAGCCTTGCTCCTGGAGAGCTGCTGCTGGATTTGAATCTCCAACCCAGCAGGCCGCAGTCCCGCACACAACCACTACACCACCGGGGCTCCGCCTGGACTCTTAACCAACATATAGATCAGAGTAAAATGGTTCTAGAGGATTTCCAAGACGCTAAGTCTTTAAGGGAGCAGACTGTCCCATCTGTTCCCCGGAGAACAGTTGGTGAGTTAAAAGCGCTGTCCTTTTGGTCAGAAACCCAGCAGTTACCCAATCTGCCACCAGGGCTTTTATATGGACTGAAAAAAAGAAGAAGAAAGCCAACCCGTTGCCACGGAATCAGCTCTGACAAATCGCATCCCTGCATAGGCTCGATTTCTGAGGCTCTAAGTCTTTACATGGAGCAGCCCTGCAGTTTCCGTCGCCAGCCTTGCAGTTCGCATTCAAATGTTTCCCTGACAGGTAAACACCACCAGACTTTCTTCAGATGGACCAGCTGCTGTCAATCCGGGAGTGCAGGTTGGTAAGTTTTCATAAGAATTCTAAAGTAGGGCTGAGCCGCGGTGGCTTAGTGGTTGTCCGCGGGACTGCGGACCACTGGGACGGAGGTTCAATTCCAGCAGTGGGGCAAGGCCTCCTACTCCCACCACCGGAGAGCAGTGATATTCCGCACCCCCCCAAAAAAAAAATTAAGAAAAAAAAGAATTCTAAAGTACTCCTCAGTATACTTTCGATACCCACATACTGCCATTGACTTGATTCCAATGCATAGTGCCATTATATAGGACACAGAAGAACTGCTGCTTGAGTTTCTGAGACTAAATCTTTCGGGGACCAGCCAGCCTCATCGTGCTCCCCGGAAGTGGCTGGTACAGTTGAATTGCTGATCTAGTTAGCAGGCCACCCTTTGACCCACTGTACTCAAGGGTTCCTTAAATCTCTGGAAGTTATCAAAGAAGAAATTCAAAGGCAACTGCCACTGAAAGTGCAGAGGAAGCAGCTGCAACATTTTGGCAAGTTCCAATAGGCTAAGACAGTTGCTGGAGGGCCCCAAAGAGAAAGACACTTGAAGTTGACATTATTTATATAGTCCAGACTATCACAGGGAGGCAATTTTTACTATGCTACTGCCTTTTGATGATGTATCCCATTGGGAAAATCTTCTGAAAAAGGAAAAGCACCAAGCCCACTGCCATTGAGCGGATTCTGACTCGCAGGGCTGCCGCTGTGGGTTTCCGGGACTGTAACTCTCTACAGGAATAGAAAGCCTCCGCTTCGTCCTGCAGAGCAGCTGGGGGTTTCAAACTGCTGACCTTGCAATTAGCAGTCCGCCATATAACCCACTGTGCCACCAGAGATGCAGGTGAAAGAGAAAGTAGTCATTTTTAAGACTAAGTTGTATCTGATCTTAGATATGAAATTTTCTATTACCTAATAAGTATGTGAAAACCAGACAATGATCACTGAGGAAGACCAAAGAAGAATTTGCTGCCTTTGAATTATGGTGGTGGTAAAGAATATTAAATATTCCTCATGCAAGATTAATTAGAGATTAATAAGACTTTATTGACTGGCAGTCAATAGACAGCTACAGCCTAATATGCTGTTGACCACAGTTTTTCTATTTTTTTTTCAATCATTTTATTGGGGGCTCATACAACTCTTCTCACAATCTATACATACATCCATTGAATGCAAAGCACATTTGTACATTTGCTGTCATCTTCCTTTTCAAAACATTTTCTTTCGGCTGAGCCCCGGTGGCGTAGTGGTTGTGCGCGGGACTGCGGCCCACTGGAACGGAAGTTCAATTCCAGCAGTGGGACTGGGCCTCCTACTCCCACCACTGGAGAGCAGTGATGCCAAAAACAAACAAACAAACAACATTTTCTTTCTACTTAAGCCCTTGGTATTAGCTCCTCCTTTTTCTACTCCCTCCCCTCCTCTCACTCCCTCATGGGCCCTTGATAACTTATAAAGCATTATTATTTTGTCATATTGCACACTGTCTGATGTCTCCCTTTGCCCAATACCCTGTTTTTCATACCCCAGAGAGGAGGTTATATGTAGGTTCTTGTAATCAGTTCCACTTTTCTACTCCACCTTCCTTCCACCATCCCAGTATTGCCCCACTCACCACTGGTCCTAAAAGGATCATCTGTCCTGGATTCCTCATGTTTCCAGTTCCTATCGTGTACATCCTCTGGTCTAACTAGATTTGTAAAGTAGAATTCAGATCATGATAGTGTGAAGGAGGAAGCATTTAAGAACTAGGGGAGAGGAAAGTTGTTACATGGTACCCTGACTGGCTCATCTCCTCCCCATGTCCCTTCTGTAAGGGGATGTCACTTCCCCTGCAGATGACTTTGGGGGCCCCATATTTGTACTCCCATTCAATTACAATGATGCAGTTTTTAGTTCTTTAATGCCTGATAACTGATCCCTTTGACATCTCATGGTCACACAGACTTGTGTGCTTCTTCCATGTGGGATTTGTTGCTTCTGAGCTAGATGGTCACTTCTTTACCTTCAAGTCTTTAAGACCTCAGATACTATATCTTTTGGTAGCAGGCACCATCAGCTTTCTTCACTACATTTGCTTATGCATATCTTCGTCTTTAGCAATCTTATCAGGAAAGTTGGCAAGCAATAATATGATTTTTGTTCTTTGATGAATGTTAACTGATTCCATTGACCTCTCATAGTCACATAGGCTGGTGTGCTTCTTCCATGTGTACTTTATTGCTTTTGAACTAGATGGCAGCTTGTTTACTTTCAAGCTTTTAAAAGTCCAGATGCTATATCTTTTGATAGCCAAGCTCCATCAGCTTTCTTCACCGCTTTTTCTTGTGCAAATACATGTTTTCAAGTGATTGTGTTGGGAAGATGAGCATCAAGAAATTCCAATTTAATGGAACAAAGTGCTCTTGCATCGAGGAAGTACTTGAGTGGAGGTCCAATGTCCACCTGGTACCTTAATGCTAACCCTATAAGTGTGTATATATATATATATATATATATATATATATTTCCCCACCATCATATATATGTTCATCTATGTTTATGCCTGTATTTAGACCTCTGTAGATGCCCTTTGCTTCCCAGTTCCTTTCTCTAGTTCCTTTTACTTTCCTCTTGTCCTTCTATCATGCTCATCCTTCATTAGGGTTTCAGTAATTTCTCTCTGTTACATTACTCTTGATCATTCCCTATCAGGCTTGTTACACCCACTTTGCCACTGATTTTAGATCACTTGTTTTCTCTTATTCCTGGGATGAACAATGCCACCTCCCATGTCCCCCTGGAACCATAAGAGCCATTGTTTTCTCCTTCAGACTGTTCACCCAGCCTATCTTATCTAGATAGACTAGTTTTTCTTTTTTTAACATAAAAATAAAGTGGACTTTATGTAGAAGATATAGGGGTGGTGGTATTAGTTTGGTAATCCAGTTTGACTCCAGTGTCTTAACAGATCTGTAATGCCATCACAGACTGGCATGCCTAGGACATTGTGAAGGCATATTACATATTGATGTTATTTCAGACATCAAGATGTTCTCAAAAACTGATGAGTTTGGATTTCTCTTAAAGTCAGACTAACACTTCAATAGTAAGAGTGACTAGATTGCTTAGTTGTGAAAGCTAAAACACTACACTGAGTAGTCCTCCTCTCTTCCCCACAAGTACCTCAGGTAAAATTAGTTATCTCTGACAGTCAGCATGTCAACAGAGGGCTGTTGATGGAGCACTGGGAGAACAAAAAGCAAAATTCATAAAGGTCATTGTAATTGATATAGGTAGCTGCCACATGTGGCAAGCCAAAGGCTAGTCTCATGCCCACAAGAATAAGGACACATTTGCACTGACATCTTCCCTGCCAGCAATTTTAAAGGAATGTGCCAAGATGAAGGTGGAGAAACTTCCCAGACTAGGGAGCAGACAGACTGCATCTTGGTGCAACGGATTGACAACAGTGACTATGTTAGAGAAATCTGCCCCTACCACATCATCACAGATCCAGTAGGTACAATTGTATAGTGAAATATAAGTAAAAATTACAGTAAAATAATAGAAAATATGAGAGATAGAAATAATGAAGTTGGACACATTTCATGGTAGTATGCTCACCTCTTAGGCAGCCATGATTTCAATATCTAGGTCCATGCACAGCGCAGGCAGGGGTCGGGGAGCCTGAGAGCTCTGAAAGGAGCCAGGATCCCAGGAGGAGGCTGCCTGCCCGAGGGATCTGGGTGGAGAGTGAGTTTCCTAGTTTATTGCTAACCAATGTTTAAATCTACTTTGGGGGCATCATAGGAAGGGAATGGACAATAGACATACACATCACAGGAAAGGGATGAACTAGGGGTGTACACATAATAGGAAGGGAAGGGTCTAGGAATACACATGTGACAAGAAAGGCGGACCCTTACTCAATATGGCAGCCTAACCTTGATCATCCTTGGGTGGCCTTGACCTCACTGTTTGCTATAAGGAAGAACATTTAATATGGGCTGAGCCCTGGTGGTATAGTGGTTGTGTGCAGGACTGCGGCCCTCTGATTGGTGGTTCAAATCCAGCAGCAGCTCTCCAGGAGCAAAACTGGGCCCCCTACTCCCACCAGGGCAGTGGTGCCCCCCAAAACAAAACAAAACAAAACAAAGCATTAAATACATTGTTTGTATCAAGCATATTTATACACATGTTGCCATCTTCATTTCCAAATTCTTTCTACTTGAGCCCTTGGTATAAACTCCTCTTTCCAAAAAAAAAAACAAACTCCTCTTTCCCCCTGCTTTTTTATATATGTAAATCATTTTATTGGGGGCTCATACAACTCCTGTTATTCTTATCAGAAGGGAGTGAGCGCTAAATTAGGGTGGGACAGGCTATACAGCCTGATTGCTCTAGATGACTGATGCCCCTTAGCAAGAAAAGCTCCTGATTTACACTTGGTGATCTCCAAGGATAAAGCCATATACCACGAGCAGCAAGCAGCTTAAGTTAGGCATATATTTGGGGGAGACAACTTGGAAGAAATCTGTCTGTTTCCCACATGCCAAGACTATGGAAAGCCCACCAACCAACTAGAAAACGAAGACTGTAATACACACAACCAGGGCAGATTAACTGTGAGGCACCCAGCTCACAATGCACTCCGGCCATTGTCCTCCTCTCCATCGCTGACTGGATCCGGGACAAAGTCTTAATAACGGCACTGGTCAACTGCTTCCTTGGAACAAAACCTGACACGGAAGATTTGTTTTCATTGTGGGGCTCTGTGTACTTTTTATTCTCCCGCTGTCTAGCTAAGCAGCCCGCTCAGGACAGAAAAGGGGAGTCCTAAGCAAATGATCAGCTATTTCACTCGCTCTAGGCCCCAGGCCATTCCCATCAAAGACCAGGAATGGTGCATCTTTCACCTGCTCCCTTCAAACAGCTCAAAGTAAAGCAAAGTATTAAAGGGCCAGCCCTCCTCTAACCGGGCTTAGGAGCTGGTGCAGGCTCTGTTGACAATGAAGTGTCTCTCCTTTAAATAAATGGATTCCTATTTACTTACGTACTTACTTACTTACACTGGTTCATAGATCGTCACTTGACTTTGAACCTAAAGACACAATAGCTGATGCCCTGGACAAGATTAGAGGTGCTGCTGCATGGACGGTCAAAACAAGCCAACCCATTCACGAATGGACAGCTTGGGTAGGGAAGGGAAGATGTTGAAGGAAGAGGCAAAAGAAGCTGAGCCCTGGTGGCGCAGTGGTTGTGTGCGGGGCTGCGGCCCACAGGGTTGATGGTTCAAATTCAGCAGCAGCTCTCCAGGAGCAAGACTGGGCTTCCTACTCTCACCAGGGCAGTGATGTAGGAAAAAAAAAAAAAGACAGAAAAGAAAAATAAAAGCCCATACTTTTGCTAGGATGGAAATTAAATTCTTATTTTTAACTCTTCCAAATACCGGGGAGAAATTTTTTTGAAAGCAAAAAAGCCCCCAAAAACCTGTGGTTTCTTTGATAGAAACATATTGGAAAGGCCAGCAACGATGCCTCACAACTGCAAACCCAAAAGGGGCCCAAAGCGCACCCACATCCATCCCTCATTGCTGAAGGGTTCCAAACCAAAGTGAAGCTTGCCCTGTTCCCATGTGGAAGGGGAAAGAACGAACTCAGATCAAGGATGACCACAGTCCCGCACACCTTGAAGAAGATTTATCGAAGTGTGTGAGCCGGGGAATAATGACACCATTTGATTCATGTTCAGTGGAAGAATAGAACTGTTTCAAGTGCCATTTTCTTTTTCTTTTAATCAAGTCATTTTATTAGGGCAGTGACGTGGGGGGAAAATACAATTCTTATCACGATCAATGCACACATCAATTGTATGCAGACCACATTTGCACATTTGTTGCCATCCTCATTCTCCAAACGTCCTCCTACTTAGGCCCCTGGTTTCAGCTTCCCATATTTCTCCTCCCTCCCCTCTCCCCCTCCCCCAAGAACCCTTAATAATTTATGAATCATCATTATTTTATCATCTTGCCCACTGTTTGATGTCTCCCTTCACCAACTTCCCCATTATCTGTACCCCAGGGAGGAGGTTATATAGAGAGTCGCCCTTTCTACTATACCTCCTCCACCTTCCTGCTATCAGCACTCCCACCACTGGTCCTGGGGGCATGAGCTGTCCTGGATTGCCCATGTTTCCCCCTCCAGTGTACATCCCCTGATCTAGCTGGTGTTTGTCAGGTGGAATTAGGACCATGGTAGTGGGAGGGAGGAAGCATTTAAGAACGAGGCAACATGGCCCCTCAGCATGGTTACTGTGGCGGAGCCCATTGTTGCAGCCCCTGCTTCAGAACATCGGGGGTCTTCCTCCTCATTTTTGACCAGCCCTGTTGGATTGTCCTCTTCTTTTTGGTTGAGTAGGGTTCAACTCTGGGCCCATTTTCTAGAATGTTCCATTATATTTTACTAGGTGGGAGAGGGAATAGTAGAGGTTTCTAGCCATATAGACCCTTTCTGGTCAGGGAAGGGCTGCCCTAGCTGAGTTTGGAGTGCATCTCTCAGCCATGGTCAGGGTCTTGCTTGTTTTATACTTGCAAATAAAAACTTGTTTTAGCTTGTAAAAAAAAAAGAG